>VNJS01005371.1:0-49536 GCA_008042575.1 Drosophila watanabei
TAAAGCTCATAACCGAGAGTTGGTCAAGATATGTTAAAAAACAGTGAAATTAAAATTTTTTTTCTAAAAATTCACGGATCGTTTGTATGGCAGCTATATGATATAGTCGTCCGATCTGGCCCGTTCCGACTTATGTCCGAGTGAGAGTATATAGAAGACTATCTGCAAAGTTTCATTCAGATAGCTTCAAAACTGAGGGACTAGTTTGCGTAGAAACGGACGGACAGACGGACAGACGGACAGACGGACAGACGGACATGGCTAGATCGACTCGGCTGTTGATGCTGATCAAGAATATATATACTTTATAGGGTCGGAGATGACTCCTTCACTGCGTTGCAAACTTCTGACTGAAATTATAATACCCTGCAAGGGTATAAAGATCTTTGCAAGTCTTCAAAGTGCAGCTATCGAAGAACAGATACTTCAGAAGCTTTGGAGAAAAGCAAAATAAAAAATAAAGAAAAGTTGTAACGCTCCATATGTTATGGATAAAGTCTCAGGGTCGCTATTCAGTTTTATCAACTGAAACTCTCCCTCCACTTCTTTTCGAGCTACCTGTGCCACATACACCGCTCTGTCCGCGTATCTTCCACCCCTATATACATATATACATACATACATATATACAAACGGCTCAGGTTTATCGTTGCCTGAACCTTATGGACGACGGATCCCCACCGATCCAATACGATCCGGACCCTATAGCGTCGCCGCTAATCTGCGACTGTGGGGCCGCCCGCTCGAATTACAAACAGTTGTGCATATGTGTACCTTTTGTGAATATGGCGTGTGTTTATATACACTATATGCACATATATGTACATATATTTAACTGTGTTATAAAACACTAAATTGTTCGCTTTGTGCTTCTATTATTGTAGTTGTCACAGCTGTTGTTGTTGTTGTTATCGTTGGTGCTGTTGTTGTTGTTATCGCTGTTGTGGTGTTGCGCATGCGCGCTTTTGACCTGATTCACTTGCCCTTATCAGCTTGGAAAAAAAAAAGAGCGATCCAAGTTCTGTAGCGACGAGCCATAGAGATACCCCGTATTAGGTAAAGGTATATTAGTTGTAGGTTAACTTTGTTGAAAAGTAATTATAGTAACATAGAAAATATATTAGTTGTAGGTAAACTTTGTTGGAAAGTAATCAGAGAAACCTAGAGAATGCTTATTATAATCAGAGAAAAGATATAAGATATGATTTATTAAGGAAAAACACTTGTTTAATTTAAAGGTCTCTTTTATAATACTATTTGATTTGGCTTAATATTTAATTTTAATATTAAAAGCCATACAAAATCACTAATGGGTATATTTAGTGCCTCAGTGCCTTCATATGTTGCTCTCTCGCTATCAAACCAAACACTTGAGCGCACTGAGAATTGAATTCAAAACTAATGACTGGCATTCCTCTCCTTCTCTCTCTCCTCTCTCTCTCCAGACAGCTCTTATCACACTGCGCATGCGAATAGGACCGCCGCCCGCCCAGCGCCACTAAGGGACTGAAGGCGATCCTCTCTCTCTCGCTCTTTCTTCCTGCCTGACCGAGTCGACCCGCCGAAGAGAGACACACAGCCGAAAAACTGGCCACCACAAGCTATAGGCTCGTCGTAGCGCCGGCGGGCAGCCAGCGTGGAACGGCGGGCAATGTGGTGGTCACCACCACCACCACCAACAATGCCTCCTCGGGCAGCAATTCGAGTGGCAATGCGGGCAGCAGCAATTCTGGCAGCGCCACCGGTGGCCTCAACGTGACCACCATTACAACGACCGGCGGAGGAGGAGGCGGTGGTGGCGGCGGCAATCAGGTGCAGAGTGGCGGCAATAGTTCCCAGAGCAACGGCACCACCTACAAGATCGAGATGCTGGACGAGGACATCCAGAGTCTGGGCTCCGATGACGACGATGAGGATCTAATCAGCAGCGATGGCAGCCTGTATGAGGGTGATCTTGGCTCCATACCGGTCAACGATGATGTGGCCCATCAGCTGGCCGCCGCCGGACCCGTGGGCGTGGCCGCAGCGGCGGCCATAGCCAGCTCCAAGAAGCGCAAGAGGCCGCACTGCTTTGAGACGAATCCCTCGGTGCGAAAAAGGCAACAGAATCGGCTGCTCCGCAAGCTCCGTGGCATTATCTACGAGTTCACGGGGCGGGTGGGCAAGCAGGCCGTGGTGCTGGTGGCAACGCCCGGGAAGCCCAACACCAGCTACAAGGTGTTCGGGGCCAAGCCGCTGGAGGATGTGCTGAGGAATCTGAAGAATATCGTCATGGATGAGCTGGACAATGCGCTGGCACAGCAGGCGCCACCGCCGCCGCAGGATGATCCGTCGCTCTTTGAACTGCCAGGCCTCGTTATCGATGGCATACCCACGCCCGTGGAGAAGATGACGCAGGCGCAGCTGCGAGCCTTCATCCCGCTGATGCTCAAGTACTCCACCGGCAGGGGGAAGCCCGGCTGGGGCCGTGAGTCGACCCGTCCGCCCTGGTGGCCCAAGGAGCTGCCGTGGGCCAATGTACGGATGGATGCCCGCTCCGAGGACGACAAGCAGAAGGTGGGTGGGGTGGGTGTTCCAACAACAACCGCCCCCAATATCACGCGGACTGTACTCACTCTCTCTTTTTTTTTTTATAAACCTTCAGATCAGCTGGACGCATGCGCTGCGCAAAATCGTGATCAACTGCTACAAGTACCATGGCAGGGAGGACCTGCTGCCCACCTTTGCCGACGACGAGGACAAGGTCAATGCTCTCATTTCGCAGTCGGGTGACGAGGACGAGGACATGGAGCTGTCCAATCCGCCCACCATTCACACGGTGACCACCATGACGCCGCCGACGGGCAACAGCAATGTGAGTTTTGAAGGGTTTTTCAGTTGGGGAAATGGTTAAGGAAAGGGTTTTCCCAGGGGGGGGACTTTGAACATGGAAATTGGAGGGTTACTGAAAGAGTGCATGTTTAAACACGTCAAGGGTAGAAGTGAGATGTGTGACTGTACTTGAGAGATGGAAACTTTGAAGATGGAACCCCAAGATAATGCCATGAATATGGAAAGTTGTCACACATTCTAAAATAGAGCACATGTCCTACATTTTAATGTTCTCATTTGGGATAAACTAACCTTCGCCCCATTTCATACTTACTTACTAATTCGCACTCACTAATTCCGGGCATTTATCAGCTACTAATCGAAAACATACCAAAAATCTACACAAAATCATCAACACAGCAACCGCAGCAGGTGAACGTGGTGAAGATCAACAGCGCCGGCACCGTGATCACCACGCACACGGCCCAGAGCAATACGCCCGCTCCGACGATCATCCAGAGTACCAACAACCAGCACGTGACCACAACGGCCACGCTGCCCGCCTCCACAAAGATTGAGATCTGCCAGGCGCCCGCCCCGCAGCAGCAACAACAGCAGCAGCAGCAGCAGCATCACCAGCAGCAGCAGCATCACCAGCAACACCATCAGACCAGCGTTCCAAGCACCGTTCACATACAGCCGGTGAGCGGCGGTCAGCCGCAGACCATTCAGCTGACAACGGCCAGTGGCACCGCCACAGCAACGGCGGTGCCGACGACAGCTGCTGCCGTAAGTGCCGCACAAGCGGCAGCGGCAGCCGCCGCCCAAGCAGCCGCCGCCCAATCGAATGCACAGCAGACGGTCACTGCCCAGCAGATAGCCAACGCCCAAGTCTGCATCGAGCCCATAACGCTGAGCGACGTTGATGTTCGTACTAATCCGACTGAACTGCCCCTTGAGTTGCCACTAATCGAGCCTGGATTGAGCTGGGGAAGGAGATGGGGATTGGGATTGGGGCAGGGACTTGTCGTACTATGCACTCGGTTTTGCAAACAGCTAGCTACCTTTCTTATTATAAATATTTGTAGATTTACTTGTTATTTATAGAAATAATACGAAGAGGAAGATTTTTTAATAAGGATCAATGGGAATATTGCATATTAGAATCGGAAATCATTCCTTCGCTTACTTGCAACTGATTAAAATTGTAATATTTAGCAAAGGTTTTAAAAGTATTGTTTGTTTTTGATAATTTAGATGAAGAATTTTTCCAGCGTTACGCATCTAATTTATTATATTGTCTTTCATTTAAACCCTTTTTTAAAAACCATTTATTAATATTTAAAAAAGGTATTCCGAGGTTTTGAATTCCTAAAAGAACTCTAGAAAACTGTAAATGTATTTAACTTGTTAGTCTAATATTGTTTTGGGCGTTACGCATCTTATTCTTTATATTGTCTCTTACTGAAAGGCATTTTTAATATTTAAAGAAAGTATTCTAAATGTTGTGTTCTTAAAAGAACACTAGAAGACTGGGAAATGTTTCTTTTTTTCTTTCTTTTTAACATAATATTGTTCTGGGCGTGACGCATCTTATTCTTTATATTGTCTTCAGCTTAAACCCTTTTTTAAAATGTAAAGAATGCTTTTTAACTCCTTCCGAGCTCAGAAAAAATTATAGAAGAAACTTAGGAGGTAGAAAGGGGTCTTCATAAGTGCTTTTTCCAGCTAATCCTTTATGCATAGTTAACAGGTTACAACTCGCTGCCCCTCTCTCTCTCTCTCTCTCCCTCTCGTTCCTCTATCCTTTTTCCTTTTGCCGCCTTTTTGTGTTGGCTCAAATTTTGGTTTTCCCAAATTCTAGATGTTATTGTTGTTGCTCTTATAATTGTTACACTTATGTTTTAAGTAACCGCAAAGATGTTATTTTATGCTTTACATATAATTTATAAGACTTTAAATTTTGTTAACACTTTTTTGTTTTATTTTTTTGTATGCCTCTTTTTTTTCTCTCTCTTTCAGCTAATTGTTGTTGTTGTTGTGCAAGTGCAACTCGTCGAATTATTGGTTAACTCATTATTTGCATCCACATCCCGCACAAAAAACACTCGTCTCCACATGTAAATACGCTTTAAGACACCGAAAAAGAAACAAAGAACCAAGAAAAAGAGAAGAGAAACTACTAATTATGTTTGTTTTGCTTAATTTTATTAATTACATTTTATGGTTTATGCTTGGATTTATGCTTTTTTTTAAATATATATTTCTGTAATATTTGTTGCATACTTTCTTCCCTAATTATTCTTGTGTTTTCCCTCGATATTCATACAATTTTTATGTGTATTCAAAATATTAATTCATTTCAACTTTACCAACAGTACACCACGCAAACGGTGCTCTCACAGAATGCTGATGGCACCGTGTCCCTGATCCAGGTGGATCCCAATAATCCCATCATCACGCTGCCAGACGGAACCACCGCCCAGGTGCAGGGTGTTGCCACGGTAAGTTAGCTTTCGTTGTATTCTCTTTTGATTAATAAATAATATTTATTAATTATAAATTACAGCTCCATCAGGGCGAGGGCGGTGCCACAATTCAGACCGTGCAGAGTCTCACCGATGTCAATGGCCATGAGAACATGACCGTGGACCTAACAGAGACGCAGGATGGCCAGATTTTCATCACCACCGAAGATGGTCAAGGTGAGAGAGTGATTAAGAGATTAAGAGGAAGCTTTAATCCAATTTTATTATCCTTTCAGGCTATCCCGTGTCGGTCAGCAATGTGATCTCGGTGCCCGTGTCCATGTACCAGTCGGTGATGGCCAACATGCAGACAATTCAGACGAACAGCGACGGCACCGTGTGCCTGGCCCCCATGCAGGTAGATACCACAGCCACGCGTGGCGCAGCTGTCGCCGCCAGTCCGTCCTCCTCCTCCTCGGGATTAACTGGCGGCGTTCAGTGTTACTCGCTGATCAGTGCCGGCACTGCGGCGGTATTGAGCCGGCGCAGCCAGCAGGCGGCAGCAACGGGGGGGCGTTACTACCTAGCAGCAGCTAGCTCCACCAGCTCCAATAATAATAATAGCAGTAATAATAATAGCAGCCTCACAAACAATAATAATAATAGCATTAAGATGCCCTTGCCCATAGTGCTGGCCACTCCAGCCGTACCTCAGCCTGTGCCCAGCACAAGATCCTCGCGAAGAGGGGTGGCGGCGGCGGGTAGCGAGGTAGCAGGCGGAGGAGGAGCGGGCTTGTTGATGGTCCAAAAGCGCCGAAAACTGGGCAAGAGTAAAGCCCAGAGTAAAGCCGGCGAGGCAACTGGCTCCTCCGCCACCTCGGCATCCATACGCTGCGTGAACAGCGACAGCTTAATCAATGTGCAGCTGCAGCTGCCCACCAAGAGCATCAAGCAGGAGCACCTGGAGTAGATCTCCTCCCAAAAAGAAGCCACATCTCGAATCTAGTCAGAGAGAAGAATGTAGAAGAAGGGAAAATAATAATCAAACAAGAAGCGCACTTGCCATTTTAAGCTTAGAATGAATGCCAAAAAAGAGTTTTAAAGAGAGACAGAGTAGTAACAAAATTTAAAGAATTTAAGGCAGAGTCTCCTCTGAATCCACACCAAATCGAAACCAATTTGTTGATAATTGAAACCAAAAAACCAAGTTAAAAAAAAACAAAAAAGCATACAAGAGAAAACTTAGCAAGCAAGCATGTATAATTTGTTCCTGAAAGCATAGGAAATGCAATTGTTTAAATTTTAGCTAGTGGTTAGCATTAGTTAGTTAGTTGAGGATCTAGCAGCAGCAACACAAACCAAATATTAACCGTACGTAGTCAGAGTTAAGTTTGTTTTACTTCTCAGCACAGGGATCAGACTTTTTGTTGGTGCAATTTGTGAATTTTTAAAGGAACCCTCATCAAAGTAGTCAATTTAGCATTGAGAATGCCCATAATAATAGCTTAGCCCTAGTCTAAGCTTTAGCCATAGTCGCAGCCTTAGTCTTAGCCTTGGTCTTAGTCTTAAGCTCGGGTGTGCTTGAAGAATTGCAAATTTTATGTTATAATTGCTATTGTGTTTATCATCCTACACCCCCTATTATTATTATTATTATATTGTGTTTACATGTTTTATTTTATTATTATTATTATCTATATTATTGAAATTACTTTTTACGTTGTTTTAGACCAAATTTTATGTTCTAAGAGCGAGAGAGCGCAAAGCCAACAAATTTTATTGAATAAACCTTTTGTTGTTGTGATTTGATTATGATTTGAGTTGCGAGTCTTACTCTCTTTTTTGCAAGATACAAATGTAAGTAATAGTTTATATTTATTTTGATTTTTTTAGCTACCAAAAGTAAGTATTATATTGCTAATATTATTTCTTATTTATTCTTTGTATGCCTTGATTTTTATTTATTTTTTTCCAGCAAATGGGATGATGCTAGTGTTCAGAAATAAACCAGGGAGTGAGAGTAGTTTTATTTTACCCAAAAACAAACTTTGTTTAATTGTTGAAATTTCGTTTATTTGCTCAGGTGGAGAACGGCGACCAGCTGGAGACGATTACCATGTCACCGGGCATGCACCAAATGATGATCCAGGGCGGTCCCGGCCAGGAGCCGCAGCTGGTGCAGGTGGTTAGCCTGAAGGATGCCACGCTGCTGAGCAAGGCCATGGAGGCCATCAATTCGGGTAATGTCAAGACCGAGGATACGATCATAATGGAACAATAGCTGGAGCCCATAGACGGCATGATCTCGCCGGGACTGAGCGAGTGACTTGGCTGTACTCCCTGGGCAATAAAGCGGCGGCAACTCTCCCCGAGTCCGGGCCAAGGATAACCCGACTCTCTAGTCATGAGAACGGAAGAGAGAGAGAGTACGCGTACTCTGTAAAAAGCGATCAATCAGTCTAGTCTTCGCGTAGGAAATTATCTATTAATTATAATTAACTCTTCGACTCCGTAAATGTATTCTTGTATTTTTTTGTGAGTGTAAGTGATGTTTTTGTTTGTACTATTTTTTTTTTTGTGGCTCTATAAATAGTTCAATTCTGGGCTGGATACTCATAGCTATAATATCGTAATATACATATGCCTATGTCTAAGCATTATAGCATTATATCTACTATATATATATATATATATGCGAGAGTTTGCAATAACCGAATACTTGACGAAAAACAAGAGAGAGCAGAGATTACAAATTAATTAATTATATATACAATCCCCCCAAATGCAATGTAAACAGACAACATCACTTTAAACATAATTAAATTAAATAATTACCTAATTAATAACGATTAACGACCGAAACCCTATAAGCTATAACTCCATCGAATAAAAAAGAAATGATCCAAAAAGTGCAGGTTCGAGGGAGTGTTTTTAATAGAGAGAAGAACTGAGAGTTAAGATGGGAAAATAAAGGGAAATCCTGGATGGAGCTTTCTAGTTTATTATAAAACTTTCTTGAATATATCAAAAATCTTCTGTAAATCTTTTTATCGATACAAATACAGCCACCTTAGTGTTGCTTCTAATTAGCTGACAACGACTGTACAATATATTGGATGAAAAAAACCAGTTTTATTTGTATTTTTTCTTTTTTTTGACTTGGCAACGTGTGTTGTGCCTGCGAAAAAAATGTAAACAAGTTGAAAAACAAAACAAAAAAAGAAAAACACCAAACTAAACATGTTCGAAAAAAATGCGAAAACAACTTTTTGCAATGGGTGAAAGATATTTACAAGCAATTTCATGCTTTCTTTGGCTCCACGGAGTCGGAATCCTCATGGGATTTTTAAGTGCGTGAAAAATAGAGGAAATGGGAGATATTTCTGGGAATATAATTGTAAAATTTCTCATTAAGAAATGAACTTGCTTATAAGGAAATATTTAATGGTATTTGCTAGTCGTTGCCCTCCAGTGGGTTTTCATGATGAAAAGGTTATTGATCGGTTCGGATTCTTGACAACAACTATTCTGCGATATTCTCCTCTGTCTTCTGTCCCCAAAGGCAGCTGGAGAGATGAGATTCAGCCAGATTCCTCTTCTTCTACTGGAAAAACTCGTTTCGCATTTCGCGTTTGCGTTTTTGCGTTTTTCCTCAAGAGCCTAAACTTTAAATGGTAACTTTGCTTGGAAACAGCTCTTCCCCGGCGATCGATTGAAGGCAGAAGCAAAAAGAGATTGGTTTTTCCAGGCACTGTTAGAAAAAAAGGATGATAGTCTCCTTTCTACAGGCAGGAAATTTGAGATTTGTTTCGCTTTCTTTCTTTTTGATTATTTCCAGTGCATTTTTCTCTACGTTCGAATGACTGTGCTGCGCGTTTTCCTTAAATAACGTCAACAGGTTTTTCGGTCAATTGCAATTGGAGCCCCGCTTTTCCCCCCTTTGCAGAAAGCTTTTCTTGCCTTGCAGGTTTTTCCTCGAGTCCAGTCATAGATGGATTTGTTGGTTGTTCCCATTCTATATTGACTACCAATCCCGTTGGTGTGTTTTTTCCCCCCAATTTTCTGCATTCCATCGGGCCATATATTCTGCTCCATTTCCAGCTCTTTAATTTCCCAAATAATCCAATTAAAGTGGACTGCCTCTGTGGAAAATTACTGAGAAGAAAGAAAAGAGATCACAGAAAGGAGCCATTATAAAGATGATGCTGCAACGGGAGTCGGATTATGGACAGGAAGACTGTGCTTATTCTGGAATTCTTGTGGCAATTCTTTAAGCATTTTCTTATTAAGCCAGAAAAAATCTTAATAGTTTAAACCGTTTCGCTGGCTGTTTTTTAAACTGTTTGGAGTTCTCTTGTAGGAAAGTTTAAAGGATAAATATTCTTACAGTTTAAGGAATAAATATTCGAAGGGTTTAATTAAACAATTAGTTGTTATTCCATAGCTTTTTCTTTTTTTAATTATTCTTGCAACAACGAAAATCATATCTTTTGTTTGTATTTCTTTCGTAATAAAATTCAAAAGGTGAATAATATACTTACAGTTTGTGGAATAATTCTCCTAAGATTATAATTAAATAATAAATTCTCATTGAAAACCTTTAATTTTTTCAACAAATAAAATCATAACTTTTAGTTAAAGGCTCGTAAGTTACTTCAAGTTACAGCTCCTAAAAAAAAAAAAAAAAACAAAAACAAAACCAGTCGCTTAAAAACTCGAATTCCGAGCGGAGGATCCGCCACAAAGCGACGATCGTTTGACATTTTGTCGCCTGTTGTTCCCGAACCCGAACCCGAAGAGGGTCGCCCAGCGATCGCACGATCTCCGAATTCGTTTCAGCGGCGCCTTCGGGTTTCGTGCGAGACTTCGACTTCGACTTCGACTTCGGCTTCGGCCACACGACTCAAGCGAGCCGAAAATCAAGCCAAGCCAGTCTTCGGTTCGAGCTCAGACAACGTGGTCGCAGTCCGGAGAAAGAGCGTAGAGAGCGTAAAGCTAGCGCGAAACAGTACACGAAAGAGAGAGCGAGACAGGCCCTGTGTAGCCCCCTCTCTGTCTTAAGGCCGAAACTGTGCGTGAAATCGGTAAAAATAAAAAATCAAAACCAAAAACCAAAACTAAAAATCGAAAAAATGAAACAACCGAAAACTGCTAAAACGAAAACCGAAATCTTAAATAAACCTTATAGAAACCTCTAAGATATCATCATCTAAACAAGATATAAACCAATATCCTTATCTTAAACTCGCGTGTTTATTTTTTACACATTTTTTTTTATGGTTTATATAACAAAGTTTTTCATATTCATATATTGATTATTCCGTTTTTTTTTAGACCACAAAGCATAAATTTCAAATTGGAAACATAGAAAAAGGTGAGTTGATAGATATATAGATACGGGGGAGCCCGTTTATAGTCCATTTAAAGTCTCAATATTGGTGGCTATGGTGTGCAAGACTAGTTTTAAGCAGGCTCCGTCGCCGGAACGGGTCCGAAAGCTCGCAAACTCAATGCCAGACACGGAGCCAGTGCTTGGCTTTCAAATAGTTAGCTAGGCTATCGAGTGTGTCTAGTTATCGATTGAGGAATTTGGTAATTAGCATACCAAACAGATCTTTAAGAGATCTTTCTTCTTGACTTGGCGTCGGCTTCAGCCATCAATCTCCATTTAAGCGCGCCGAAAGACAATAAAGAGACAGATGTATAATTAAGCGAGGCACGAGGCGGATTTTAAGAATAGGTTCTTGACTGAATAGAGTAGGAATATCAGAATATATAGATATTTCAATACTGTATCGTAATATCAGGACTTTAGTCGGTATTTAGTAATAAATGTTGCCAAAAATCGACATTTCTTTTAATATATATCACACAAAGCTAAAAATAGAGTAAAGCACATTAATCGGACAATTTTCGATAAAATCGATATGTAATAAATCAATATTCTGTTTGATAAAAAGAAACAAACAAAATTATAACATCTATAGGAAATTATTAAATATAATATTGATTTCTTACGTTGCAAAAATCGATTTTTGTTGATATGTATTACCAAAAGATACAAGTTATCGATAAAATCGATATTCTGTTTATTATATATCACCAAAAGCTACAAATAGAATAAAGCACATTTATTGAAAACAAAATTTCGATAAAAATCAATATATATTGCGATATATCGATATTCTGTTTGATAAGTTGCATTAATATGAATAATAAAAAAAGAAACAAATAGAATAAGAAGATCTATAGGAAAATTTTAAATAATGTTAATTTATAACGTTGCAAAAATCAATATTCGCGGTTGATATATCACACCAATATATATTAAAAGAATCGACAAATGGAAAAAGAGCACTTATCGGTTATTTTTATAATATATAATAACAATATATAATGTTACGACAAATCGATATTCTGATAACTTTACTCAAAGAATTGAATAGACAACGCTAACCGAATATTTTTGGAAAATATTTATATCTAAAGTTATGAATCAATACATTTCTTGATACATCGGACCATTAAGACCGACAATTTTCGATAAAATCAATATTTTAAAGTAAAATGTATACATTTTTATATATACATTTACTATTTTTAAATGTTTCACTATATTTTCGATGTTTTCCTCTCCTTAAATGATAGATTTTCAATACAAATGGTCAAAACAAGGTCAGAATCTCCGCTTAACTGTCTTCCAGATTCCCGTAGTCCGGCTCCCTTTTGTTTTCGAAACATTCCCGAAATTCCAGGCAACCGCAACTTGAGGTCATTGCTCAAGAACATGTCGATGGGATTCGCTAAGAGGTTTTTACTTATTTTATTTTATTTTTTGTTTCTTTCGGAATTTTTGGGGTTCTGCCGGGCAATTTAGACATCAAAGACCAAGATCTTCTTCACGAGACAGTCTTTTGTCTTTCTTGTGTTGGCTTTTGACTTGATTTGACTTCACTTATCTCAACATATAGTGAGTATATGTTACTTTATGGCTCACTCGAGTTGACGTGACTTCAAGCTGGCTAATTGAAAGCCAGGAGAGACGAATACCCTTACATTCCAAGGGTTCTTTGGTTTGGAAAAATAGATAGACAGATAAATAGATTCAGATAGCATTTATTTCTACAGCTTTCCAATATTAAGTGTTGAGTTATAGTTAATTTTTATGAATTATATTCATAATTCAGCTTCCCTAGAGCAACCCATGTCGATGTTGCCCTTTTTTCTTGGTTTCTTCTTGTCTTTTTGCTTAACAAAGTTCTTTATTTTTATGGTCTCTTTGCTCGAGTGAATGGCATTAGAAGTGTGGAGAGTGGGGAGTGGGGAGAGAGACGGAGGCATTAGCCACACCTGAGGCAGGTAGGTAGATCTCCAGCGAGATAGAAAGATGCTCAAGCATCTCTCTATATTTGGTCTGGCTGCGTGTTTCTCCAGCTAACTGGGTGTGGTCCTCCTCCCGATTAGAGAAGAGGGAAAGCGAACAGAAGATCCTGGTCAGACCAAAAGTGAAAGCTAACGTGGATCTAGATCCTTCCTATAAATGCAAACAGCTTAAACTAAGCTAAAAATTAACCAATAATAATTGGCGGAAAAAGCAAGACAGATAAATGCCCGGAATCGATCCAATCCAATCCCCACTAACCGCTACCCACTCCCCTTCACATCAAAATGTTTACAATCTAAAACCCAAAATTAAGCCAAGAAAAAAAGCAACAACAACAGCAGCAAGCAAATTAACTGCAATAAAAGAAATACTCTAACTATAATGGGAATATTTTTTCAACTTAACAAGGCAAGGAAGAAAGGCAAACCATTAAAAAACAAAGTAGTTTCAAGGCACTATCATCAGTTTTACAGCCGATAGTTAGGGGTACCTCAAGCTGAGCTTGGTTTTTAATGCCAGAGATTAAAAATTGATAGTTAAAAGTTGCTTTTATGAAATATTAATTAAAAGAGACTATAAGACTATAAATAAATATATGCCATTAGAGAATAAAAAGTAAAAATAGATATTTTCAATATTTAATACAAAAAACGATACATTCATCATTTAATTTTACATAATAATGAAAAGAAATTAGAAATAAAATAAATGTTTACCATCAGTATATCAAAAATAGCAATACCAGAAAATATCGAAAAAATCTATCAACATTCGATATATCCATATTTTAAAAATCGATAAGCGATGGATGGATTCTTTTATTCTGATTTTGTTCGTTTCTTCCTTTTTTTACCATCAAAAAATGAGAAATCCAAAATTAAAAACAAATGCATTTATATTTCACTCATCATTACATTTAACATAAAAATAAAAAGAAACCCGAAATAAATATAAAAGTAAGAATACCAGAAAATATCGAAAAAATCAATCAGCTTCGAAATATCCATACTTTAACGTTATATTATCGATAAATCGATAAACGACTTAAATATTGTTAATGTTTCCAAGGGTATCACCTAGTTCAGCTTGAATCCTTCTCCCCAACTGGCTTTGTTAATCGAATCGAAGTGGAAACCAAATTGGTGGCATTGCCGCCGAATGAGAAAATGCGAAATAAAAACCGACAGACCGACAAAACAAGAAAAAACAAAAACAAATAATAATTAAGCGTGTACAGAAAAAAAGAGAGAAATATGATTAAAATTCCCGGGGCATACGCAGATCACCCCAGCAGTTCCCCCCTCCGGAGAGCCAATAAAGGAAAGCGCTTGAAACGAAAATGATTTCAAATATTTTTTTGCAATTATATTGAAAGTGTTTTCGATTTTATTCCAACGCTGGCACGTCGAACGTTGACGTACCAAAGCTCAGTAAGCTCCCAGCTGAGTCAGGTGAGGCGGCAGGCAGGTGGTGTTAATGGGGGAGAATACATATATATCTATTATATATATTTATATATATATGTGCCATGAAAATTAGTTATTGGCATTGTTCGCGTTGAATTGCTGGCCAACGAAACAATGCAGCTAATTTTTGCCGTAAAGTTAAATGGTTAATAGAAATAGTCATAAAAGATAATGCTATTTTTATATTAAAATTGAAACAGAATGGAATATTATCAATAGATTAGGTTTGAAATGATGTATCGAAGGGAATATCACTTTCAATATCATATTGAAAATATTGTCAACTTTATTTAAGCATCGATAAATATGGCATTTAAAATTTAGAATATATTTTATGCCATACCTTGTCTAGGTTTTCTTTTCAATATTTTTAAGAGCAATTTTGATAATCTTTTATTCTTTCGATGACTTTTTTAAGATTGATTTGATATGGGAAAGTAATCGAAATCCAGGATTGTTTTAAATATTGTAAACATTGTTTGTGAATTGAATCAAGATAAATATTTATAGCCCCAAAAAAATGAATTTTTCGTTCAATTTCTCGATTCCTTCCTATTAATTTGTTTTCTGCATTCCCAAGAATTTGAATTCTTTTCAATTCTTGAACAACTTGATATTGTTTATTGAAAATGTCAATTGTAATCTTTAGGTTTTGTTTTTTGTCAACTTAAACATGAGATATAATTTTTGTAAGTTTCCTATTCAGTTCCTTATCAGTTAAGCCGCTATCGCATTTCACAGTTATCCCAATTTTCATTTCCGTTCCATTCCAATGCATTCCTCAATACATTCTTGTCAATTTGTTTCCTGCATTTCCGATAATCTTAATTCTTTTGAATTCTTAAACAATTTGATATTGTCATTCAAAAATATCAATTGTAATCAATAGCTTTTGTTTTTTGTCAACATAAACATGAGATTTGGTTTTTAAATATATTTCCCATTAGTTTTGTTCCTTATTAGTTAAACCGTTATTTCATTTCCCTGGGTTCCATGCCATTGCATTGCTTGATTCTTATAATTTTTCACTCTTTTTTTTATTCTTTTTTTTACACTTTTTTTCTCCTTCTGTCCCATTTGATGCGTGACATTCGTGACTTTTGCAGACTTACCCCGGAACCCCCCCTGCTCCCGCCACTCGTGGGCTAATCCCACCTGTTTCAGTGTTCCAATTGTCCATTGCCAACTAGAAAAAAACCATAAAAATGCATAGGAGGCAGTCCGAATGGTTGCAAATCGGCGGAAAAAAGTAATAATAAAACAAAAAAAAAAAACTGAAAACAATCAACAGGCTAACAGGAGGAGGAGGAGGATGAGGAGGAGGCGGGCGAAGAAGCAGCAGAAGAAGCTGTTGCTTTTGTGGCAGTAGAAATAGCTTTGAAAGTGGCACAAAGTAATTTTAATGCTGAATGGAGCGTAAAGTTGTTCAACTGCAATTGCAATGGATTTTTTTTCTTTCTGTTTTTTGTTATTTCTTCTTTTTGTTTTTTGGCCAACAAAAGAAGCAGAAATCCAAAATTAAAACCAAGTGCAATTATATTTGACACAGACTGCGCGCCGCGCTTACAAAATCGGAATTTTTATGGCGCGAATTCAGAATGGGAATCACTTTGCATAATGCATAAAGGCCGCGCATCAAAGACCATCTCCAAATTGATCGTAAAATGCTCAAGTTTATTAATAAAGCCGCCCGATCGGATCGATATATATAATGTGAATATATTTGCATGAGAAAGCGCAGATGAACGAAGATCGGAAAGAGGAGGAGAGTTCGATGGTGAGTGGTGAGGTAATAGCCCGAAAGAAATGCTTAAATTAAGCTTACACACTTCGATGGCTGTGACAAATGGGAGACCCAAAAAAAACACACACAGATTGGTCAACAAAGGGAATTAGAGATGGGCATTAATCGATATGGTATATCGAAAATAATATTACGTTAAAGATCGGATGGAACATAACGTAAATTTTGATTAAAAGAAGTATTTAAGTTTTCTTTTTTCAAAGAATCAAGCAGAATATTACTTAAACGCATATTTATCGCTACATTTAAATATCAATTTATATCGATTATCGTAAAATATCGCAAACCCTCATATATTTTCGATATTATGATCGATTATGATTCTTTCTTTCAACAAATCAATAACAATATCTTTTCATAACACATTTATTATTGCATAAAAGTATCAATTTATACATATATCGATTTTCTTCTTATATATATCAATACAGCATCAATATATCGATATTTTCTACCACTCCTCAAAATGAATCCCCAGTCTTATCGAATCTGTGACCAATTTCTGTGTGTAAAGTGCATTGCTAGGCGGCGTGGGACCCAAAAATGCATGTTACCTGCATTCGTTTGGGGGGAGAGTTACCTCACCACTGCATCTCGGTAACTTCAAGACGATGATTAAGCTGATGAGAGGCACATTGTAGTATGCAGGTGACTCGCAACAGGTTTTTTCTGTAGCTCAAAAACTGATTAGTCCACAAAATCAAATTGGAATTTAAAGTACTACAAATCTTAATTGAGATTAAGACCTTTCAAGTCTGATTTCGAACAGAAAATTCCAATGAAGATTTTACCAATTTCGTTTATAAATATTTAAGAGGCTTACATGCTCCAACAATTGTGGTTCCATCAAGATTTAGAGTCTTGAAAACGGAACTGGTTTCATTTTTGGACAAGGCAGAATGACCCAATTTAGCTCTTGGCTTCTACAGGTTTCTAATTAGCTGTCTGTCTGTGTGTTTCATTAACACTTTTGACTTTAAACTTTCTGATATGACAAATCTCTGCAGTAGTATTCAACAGTAATTCATCAGTGCATATAAGTTGATGAATTTCCTTACAAATTTACTGATAAATTTTGTATGGGCTTTTCCGCGGTATTCATCAACAATTCATCAACTTTTCATCAACATTTTAGACCAAAAATTCATCAACATTTGTGCGAAAAATTCAACAACAATTCATTAACAATTCATCAACTTTTCATCAACATTTTAGACCAAAAATGTATCAACATTTATGCCACAAATTCATCAACAAGTCATCAACTTTTCTTGACAAAATTCATTAAATATTTATCAACTTTTCATCAACAAATTAATCAACAATTCACCAACTTTTCATCAACAAAATCATCAATATCTCGAGATATTTTGTAGTATTAAATAAGCAGATGCTTCCAAGCACACACACTCTGCATTTAATAACAAGAATTTCTATATTTATGGATCGCAATAATGCTGTCATCTTAGAGACTTGGAGTGTCATCATCGCATCCAACGCCCGCCCGCGCTTAGCTCACCGATGATCTAATCTTTGGCGATGGGAGAAGAAATAATAATAATAAAAAGCGGCGACGGAAAAAGTGCTTTACATCGGTGAACTTGAAAACGTGAAAAACATAAAGACTTGAACTGAAATTATGTTTATTTTTGGAGAGACAATGCCTCCGCGCCACAGACTCCACGGAAAACGGAGCTTAAAAAGGGGAAGGAGATGGTATGAAGATTGCTGTGGTTATTGTTGTTGTTTTGCTTAAAAAGTTCATTGCTCTTTTGGTGAAAAATCGCTGACTGTTTATTGCTGTTATTTGTTGTCATTGTCATTGTTGCCATTTTGCTGGTATTTTGTTGTTATTTTGTTGCTTGTTTTTTGCTTTTCTCCCCCATCTCTTTCTCTCTCTCCTCTATTTTGGGCATCTGTGAAAAGTAGTTGTTACTTTTCTGCAAGCCACCTTGAAAAATTGCAATTCAATGACTCGAGAAATTCGCCACAAAGTTCACGTGGAAGCGAAATGGAAAGTGCCATGAAAATGCAGTGAATAAGTACTCGACTTTGAACTGTATTAAGAAACTAAAAGTTTGTTTGTTTTTGAAGATATATTAATATATTTTAAAAAGTAAATAGAAAAACACTATCTAAAATACAAAGAATTTTTTAATTATGCAGTAAAATGTATTGCCTTTTTTGGCCTTCCACTAACTATTTGCTATGCAGCTGAAAACATGGCCAATATCAAAGCTAAAAGCAATGGCACTCTCATGTGCATTTAGGCCGAAAAACGAGTACCTGGCGCATGCCAAGGCATAATCTTATAAACAAAAGACACAACAGCAGAAAGCTGAAAATAAAAACAGAAAAAACAAGAAACACTAAAAACCCAAAACACGAATTATTGAAATTCATGCCACCTACACGAGAGAGACCAGCGCCAAAACAAACCCCGAAACGAAAAGATTTTTGCATATTTTCACCTGTTGAAAAAAAAAAGAGGCAAATAAATCGATGATGGCTTATAGCCATCTCATGGTATTTAGGCCAACACTGACTCTGACTCTGGCCAAAAATTAGCACTCGAAGTGGTCTGTAGAAATGTGTTAAGGCGCGGCAGAAATCTCCAACTCGATCGCACCTGAACACGAAATGCCAACTCGGACTCTTTTTTTTATTTTATTTTTCTCTCTTATTTTGAGGTGCAAATTAATTGGGGCTACACTCGGGCCAGCTTTTCTTTGGCTCATTGTTTTGTTTTGTTATTTTTTTGCTATTTTTTTTCTTAGCTCTTTGCTTTGTTTCTTATTTCTTGGATCGATTCTTCAATTATGGCAATTAGCCAACGAATTTTCGCTTTGCATGTGGAAAATCAGCGGCTGAAAAGGCCAAGCCCGAATTGGATTCAGTTTCGTTTCGGTTTCGAGCCTCAATATATATCGAATATCAGCAGTAAACCCCTCACACTGCCCCCTCACATTTATCGCTTCGTTGCATTTGAACTTTTTTCTTGTTTTTGTTTTTCTCTTTCTTACTTTTCTTCCAACTAATTTTCGCCCATTTCGCCATTTAAGGCGGTGTTTATTTCAGTTATTTTTGTCTTGTTTTCTTCGTTGAGTGGGTCGGGCATTGATCTATGGGTTTTGGATGATACACGAAAAAATAATAAGGAGAAAGAGCGGTACAAGACAACGGAGGAGGTTGGGCCTTAACGCTAGTGTGGATAATGTGGATGTGGATTCCCCAAGGTTTGTGGATGTGCAATGGAAAATATATTACTTTGCGAGGCATTCAGGCATTCAGAGAGCTACAAGTTCGTTGACCAACATTGTCTTGTTTAAAGGTATAACATAAAGATTGAACAATAAATATTAATTAAAAATAAAGCTTAGGAAAAATATTTATCAAGTTATTAAGAACCTCTTTTAATTTAATTTCTTTAATATTAATATCTCATATATCTTTATAACCGACTCCTTCACTGCAAAAGTATAAAAAGAAGTCATTTCAAGTGTTGCAAAGTAAACTACGAGTTTCCTTTGTTAATGGTTTACCAACACTAAAGGCCGCTTACTCGCAAAAGTACCTAAAAAAAAATCTATAAACTAAAAAGAAATCTTTTACATAAACAAAAGAATATAAAGTAAAAAAGAAAACTTTTATATAAACAAAAGAATATAAAGTAAAAAAGAAAACCTTTTTGGGGTTGCAAAGCAAACTGCGAGTAAAGCAGTTTTCATGGTTTACCAACACTATGCTGTGCTCCTGCAAATAATATATAATATGTTTCAGGAAACTATCAAGCAACACTGTTGAGACTTTACACATTTAGGAATTACCTAAGCTCTTACTCCACATTTATATATATATTTTACGGCAAAACTAAAATTAAATTTCTGCTTATTTTTTTGGCAAGTTAGCAGCACTTTTTAGTGAATTGCATAACACTATAGTGGCGGGGCGCAACCAAACCTCCACCTCCTGCTCCTCCTCCTCCTCCGTTAGACGAGCGAAGCTTCCACACACGAAAATGACTCAATTTATCCACGTAATTTGATCCGTAGCCCCGTCTTCCCTTCCCCCTCGCTGGGTGAATCGGCTCGAATCATTAATCACAAGAGAGACCTCCAGACTTTTAACAAACTGCATTCATAATCGGGCCTCCGGACAGGTTGAGCTTCAACTCAAGCCCATGCTGCGTATACGTAATGTCAGCGCCCGGTACAGTGCCCGCCATATGGATATTGATCTCACGCCGCCGCCTCTGACATATTTGGGTTGAATGTTAACAGAAAAAATAAATGGTAAAATAACAAAACAAAAAACAAAACAACAAAACAAAAAAATAGCAAACAAAACTCGCAGCTTATGAATGCCTGACCACAGCAAAATCGGCAAATGTCGCAATTAACATATTTCTCATGTGTGCAAGTACGAATGCACACCGATTCGTATTCGTATTTGTTATTATTTCTTTTAAATGTTTATAAAAGGCTTTTAAAGGGGGACAAACAATGGAATTCTGCTTGGAATTAATAGTAATAATAATAGTTTCTGCAAAACTATGCCACAATCCCCTGAGTACGCCCCTGTCCAGCACAAAATACACCTGACATTGTCTCAAAAAATGCCACAGGTAGGTGCGTGTGTGTGTGAGTATAGCAAGAAACAAAAGCGTTTGTTCAAGTGATTAGCCCAACCCTGAAAAATATGTGTTTCTTTTTGCTGTTTCTGTATTTTTGGACCAACCCCTTGGAGAAACATATGAAAAATTTGCGACTGAAAGGTGAGGAGAGCATGGCTTACACGAAACTATGACTGGGTCACAGTTAGCGATGACAGAATATATCGAAACTGTATCGATATAAATCAACATTTTAGCGATAATTCAATAAAACTAGGTTTTTGGATTAAGCTGACAACTTTAAGGGATTTTTAAAATGTTTATTTGTAAAAAATAAAAAGATTAAAGTATATAAACTTTTGATCAATCAGCTTTTTAATTGCCTAACTGACTTTTATTGATACAACTGACGGACAACTCTCTTGGGCGGACAACTCTTGAAAAACTTTTGCACAAAAACTAAGAACAATAATAGCAAAACTTATTATTTAACTAAAATACAAGCCAATCCCTCAATTACTATAAAAAAAAGACTCAAACCTCAGCAGTTATCATAAATCTGAATACAAGTTACTACTAGATGTATCTATAGCCTCCAACTAAGCATATATCTTCCGCTTTTGTGCACAATCCTCCGGTGCAAAACTACAAACAAACAAACAAACAAAGATTTGTTTTATGTGACATTTCAATTAGCGCAGTGTCAAGACCTGACATCAGCATAAAAACACAGTTCAACTATTGTTGAATCACGGCCCCAGTCAGCGCCACAGCCCAGACAATAGACAGATAAACATTGAAAGATATATGCAGATATATACACAGATATATGGGCGAGCACATACCGTAGAGTTACAGTCACAGTGCTTCGACGATAATAAGACCTGATCGCTGGCAATCACTGGTACAGTCACCTGCTAATCACGGAATGTTCACGTTCGTAGCATTCCGAGCATTCCATTTAATTGCTGCGAGTGCGTTGATATTGATCAGATTGGAGAGCGCACTTGAATGATTGAGTTGATTGAATGATTGCAGCGATTTGGGTCAGGCCACGGTCTCCAACTTGGACACAGACATCGACCGTCATCGACCGTTTTGCTGGCCATTAGAACTGTCCAGTTGACATAACCACGGTTGGCCATTAGAGCCAACTTGCGCAATGCACTTGGTGTGCTGCTGCTGATGCAACACTTGACAGACTAAGCCAGCCAGCGAACTTGGATCTGGCACATATTTTAATTAAAGATATATCTTTTAGATAGATCTTTAATATCTTTAGATAGATCTTTAATGGGTAGATAGATCTTTGATAGTTTCTTAAGTAAATCGTTAAGTATTTTCCCTCCCCTTAAGTTTTCTCAAAGCTTCCACTTATCGTTCGCCGACTTTCGTTGGCATTTCATTTTGTTTTGTTTTGTTTTGTTTGTTCCGCCGTTTTGTTTGTCTAATTACGCAACTTGTCGACGGTTGGCGGATGCCAGTGTGTGCCGCTGCATTTTGTGGTCGGTTTGACCAAAACAGCGTTTCCAATTCCGTTCAGCGTTCAGTTGGAAGCCCAAAAGCAGCAACCACATCCACCACATCCACATGCATTGCAGTGCAACGAAAAATTATGGCAAGCCCATTTCCGCGTGTCAACAAACTTCTGCATTGGGTGAAATTTTTTCTCTTTTTTTTTGTTTTGTAAAAGCTAGGCAGGAGGTGGAGCCACCGGAACCTAAGAAAGTGTCCGCTCGAGTAACTGCATATATGCACAGTAAGAAATTATATTTTAATTTGGATAAAGTAAGGGAAGAATGTATTAGAAGAGTTTAAAAAATAACCACACTGTATCATTCAAAAGATACTTGGTTTAGTACGAAATTCAGCACATAATGGGTCGTTTTTTAAGCTAGAATAGCATTTACATATCCCGTACTGATGAGGAAAGAAAAAAAGAACATAACAGCTTATCAGCTTCTCAGCTTCTCTTTAGATTCTGCAGGATACCAACTGATCGAAAATTATACGAAATTTAGCAAAGTCAATTGGCGCCCGAGCAGGGTCTCAAGTTGCCAACAAAACTCGAACCAAACTAAACCCATTCAAGGACTAAACAATAACCCTTTAGATCTGCTATTAAATCCACCTAAAAAGCTAGTATTATTTTGTTTACTGTAAGCCGAGGAGGAATGGACGAAAGTCGGCTAGCTGAGAGACTGAACCGAAGAGTGAAGAAGCCCTGGCATAGATCATGGATGGATTGCAGCAGCAAACTTTTACTTGTGCTCATCCGCCTTCGCCTCTTCTGGAGGGTATATATACATATATAATGTTGATATAGGGGGATCCCTCAACGCGTGCAGTGAAAACCCGAGAAGCACGTAGACATAATTTATTGCCAAATGCATGGTAGACTCGCGCTGGACACGCCTCGCTGGCCACGTTCGTGTGTCGTGCCCCGTTCGAGCGTCATAGATACAGCGTTACTATATATATGTACATCTTGGAACTATTTCGATTTCTTCGAGGGCCCGACGGGACGTAAATCCGTCGAAAAAATGTGCAGTAATTAAAGCATTTTGAGGGTATAATGTATAAATGAAAAGAAAGAGCGAAGGCAAGCGTAAAGTTGTTACTCGATGCGTTGGCAGCTAACGAGTCTTAATTAAAGTGAAAATGCCAAAAGATCGACATGGATATGGCTATGGATATATCCATATCTATAACTATATCTATATGCACACTGTGTGTTGCAAAGTGCACTCAGTCAGTGTCTGGTG
The DNA here is from genome assembly GCA_008042575.1 of Drosophila watanabei. NCBI lineage: Eukaryota > Metazoa > Arthropoda > Insecta > Diptera > Drosophilidae > Drosophila > Drosophila watanabei. The sequence goes on from VNJS01005371.1 coordinate 23,311, forward strand.
TCTGGTTACCCAACAAGCGACAACGTGATGAAACCAGGCCCTGGGAGAGACAGAGGAATCCGTGTCCGAGAAAGAAAGACTCTGTCTGTGGGAGAGCCTTTCCATTCAAGAAAGTATGAGCAGGCTTTTGATTTTGCTGGAGAAAGGAGCTTGGTATTGACGCACAGTCCCTAAACTTCTCACTTTATTATGGGAGCTTTATCTATAAAGATTTTTGGTTAAGAAAGGGAGTGTTTTGTCCGCTCAAAAGAGAGGGTTATGTCAAGTTAAGAGGGAGTGTTTTGTCCGTTCAAAAGAGAGCGTTTTGTCCGCTTAAGAGGTAGTGTATTGTCCGCTGAAGAGGGAGTATTTTGTCCGCTCAAAAGGGAGTGTTTTGTCCGCTCAAAAGGAAGTGTTTTGTCCGCTCAATAGGGAGTATTTTGTCCGCTCAAGAGGTAGTGTTTTGTCCGCTTAAGAGAGAGCGCTTTGTCCGCTCAAAAGGGAGTGTTTTGTCCGCTCAAAAATGAGTGTTTTGTCCGCTCAATAGAGAGTGTTTTGTCCATTAAAGGAAATTTAATTTAAAGTTAGAATTTATACAAAATATATTCAAATAGGACACACTCACCATAATATCAGCAGATATTTTCCCATAACTTGTGACATTGTCCGCTCAGGAGAGTCTCTGTCCGCTCAAGAGAGTCTCTGTCCGCTCAAGAGAGTCTCTGTCCCTTCGAGAGAGCTTTAAGCAATCTGTTTTAACTAGGAAATCCCCTTAGCTTAAGGCAAAGTCATAAATATTAAATAAATACAAATATTAAAGTTCTCATAAACATATTCCACTAACCTCTGCCTCCCTTTGTGTCCTTTTCTCTTCCCTCTCCACACAGCGATGTCATAATGGAGCCAATGACCATGCTGGTGTTGGCCTTCCAGCTGCTGGCGCTCTTCTCGATCGCCGGCGCGCTGCTCATCTATCTGATCTGCAAGGTGCGCGAGGACAGTGCCGCGGCCAGCGCCGCCGAGTCGCAGCCGAGTCGCGTGGTCCTGGTGACGAGTGCGGATACCGCTCTCGGCCTGCAGCTGTGCACGCATTTGGCGAACAAGGGATGCCGCGTCTTTGCTGGGATGAAGGAGGCCCATGATTCGCTGCCAGCGAAGCTGCTCTGCGGCTGGATGAAGATCCGGGAATATAGCGAAGAGCCCATTTCGGGGACCATAATACCGATGCGTCTCGATGTCACCCGCGAGGATGTGCTGCGCGAGGCGACCGTGGCAATGGGCGCCCACCTCAATGCCGACGAGCGGGGCATTGCGGCGGTGATCAACACCAGCGGCAGTGTGTTCCGCGGCAAAGTCGAGTCCCAGGACGTGCAGCAGTGGGAGCATATGCTGAAGACCAACATTCTCGGCACTTTGCGGGTGGCCAAGGCCTTTGTCGGCTTTCTCCGTCCTACACGCGGTCGTCTTCTATATCTCGGTGGCGGGGGAGGTGGAGATGCTGGTCCCCGCTCCGGTGGCGATGGCCTGGTGGCCTTTAATGCCTCTCGCGTGGCCGTGGACAAGTGCGCCGAGGAGCTGCGCAAGGAGCTGCAGCCGTATGGCGTCAGCGTTGTGGCTCTGGACACCTGCGGCATGACGGCCGAGTCCCTCTACAAGGCTCCAGTGGCACAGAGTGAGTTTTCTGGAAGTTAAAGTGTTGTTTAAATATTAATTTTATGAATATATCTCTTCCTGCAGCCATGTCGGCCACGGCGGGCGCACCCACACAGTACACGGCGGATGTCCTCAGTCCGGGCGCTCTGCAGGTGATCGAGCGGGCGTTGTGGGACTTTGCGCCGCAGCAACGCTATCCCTTGCTCAGCCACAACAAGTACCAATTCACGTTGCCATGCCGCTCCTCGCTGCGTCTCCAGCGGCCCGCTGTTCCATCCTCTGAGGCGTCCGCTGCCACGCAATCGGTTTAAGGACGATGATGCCTCCTGCTGCTGCTACTGCTTCCCCATGCTTTCTGTATATACGCCCCCGAATCCCACTACCGACTCCCCTGCCTTCCTGCTGCACCTGCTCCTTGCTGCCCGGGACCCGCTCTGCTCTTAATCCTTTTCCCGCCAAAACAAAGGAAAAAAAAAGCGCGTGCGGCGGCTATTGGCAAATTATTTTGTTTCTTCTTCCTCCTTTTGTGAGGAAGAACGGCGTTTTTATAATATTATTTTATACTCATTTTTTGTACACAAACACTGCTCTACGTAATGTTACGAAATTTTGACAAAAAAACAAATAAAAACTTTTGTGCTAATCAAAAAAAAATTAAGAGCGGCTGGAAGGCCGCATATATGGATGAAAGCAGCTCACTGGAAATGGTCTTCTGAAAGTATTTCAGCACTAATTTATCAACAAATCGTCAAAATTTTAAACAAAACAAAACTTTTGCCGCTTTAACTAGAGATGGCCACAATCGCAGCTTACAAGTTATTTCTAAGCTTTAATCGATAGATATCGTGGTTTTGCCAGCTCTAGTGGGAACTAAATTAGGTGTGTGCACACTGCTCACTGCTGGTCATCGTTAGCATTTGCTGCTCTCTTTTCGCTCTTTAAGAGAGAACAATGCTAGAAGGAGATAGCAACAGCAATACCATCACCAAACAAAATCAGTTCTCACGATAGGTCTACCTTATACAGTTTCAGCATTGCAAAGCTAAATTTTAGCTTTAATTAATTAATTAAATAAAAATGAATCTAGATAATGCATTAACCTAGACAATTTTTTAACCTTCTCGTATTCATATAGCTTATACGTTTATTTATTTACACTGGGACCACCTTGTGTTGTTTTACCATGGCAAAGCTAAATTAGGTGTGTACACACTGCTCACTGCTGGTCGTCGGAAGCATTTGCTGCTCTCTTTACTCGCTCAAAGAGACTAGTGCTAGAAGGAGATAGCAACAGCAATACGTTACCAAACGTAAGCATCCTTACGCTAGGACCACCTTACAAAGTTTCACCATGGCAAAGCTAAATTTGATGTGGGCACACTGCTCATTCGCCGGTTTATTAAAATTTTACAAATTAAAGCTAAACTTTAGATTAAATTAAATAATAAAATGGAAAATAAATCTGATGATAAGTAAAATAATCGCAACTGATTAACCTTTTTTGTAGTCATATACTTAATAGGTTTATTTATTTACACTACACTTCGAACAGTAAAAAAAAACAACAACGCTTCCATTTTCGGGGGATTACTTGGCCTGCTGCTGCTGGCCTTGGCCTTGGGCCTGGGCCCTTGTGCGCTCCTCCAGCGGATCGTAGCCGGTGGCCATCTTCTCCTTGAACTGCTCGTAGGTGCGCTTGCGGTCGAAGTGCTTCACCCATTGGCCGGGACACGACTGCTCGAAGGCCTTGCGCAGGCTCTGGCAGGCGCTGGGCACCTTCTCGCCGCTGGTGGAGCTGTGCTTGGGCGCGTGCTGGTCCAGGCACTTCCAGTACTCGTCGCGGTTGCTCCAGCACTTGGCGCGCTCCGACTTGTCCGGGAAACTCATCGCTTAGACCGCCGGCGGCTAATAGTTCTTTTTGGCTCAGTTTCTGTCTACTTATTCAGCTGCTACGGTTTTCTTCAAGGCTTTGCCGGCGGTGTTTTATTAGAATTTTATTTAATAAAGCAGCTAAAATTAATTTAAAGAGCTTTTATGTGGTTTAATTCAATAAATTAAGTGCCAGAAACCAACCTCAAAAAATTACAAAACAAAAAATCAGCTGCTCGTTATCGATATCGATAGCGCTTATCGATAATTACACGGCTTTGGTATATTTAACTAAACTAATTGGTATTTTTTGTGATATTCTTCTTGGGTTTCAGATTTTGCTGCTTCAGTTATCTAGAAGGCTTTGTCGGAGGAGTATTATCATAATTTTATTTACTTAACCCGCTACAGTTAATTAAAAAGACTTTTAATTGGTGCCAGAAACCAACCTCAAAAAATTACAAAACAAAAAATCAGCTGCTTGTAATCGATTTCGATAAGGCTTATCGATAATTACTGTTATAGTATATTTAATAAATTTAATTGGTATTTTTTGCGGTATTATTGATGTATTTGGATGCAGTCCCACTGCTTCCCGCCAAAATCCCGCGTACGGCGTGCAATTTGTGGAAATCCGAGTTTTGTTTGCGTTTGTGTTTGCTTTTGAACGGACAGAAGAGTTGTTTTCTACTTTGATTTCCTCTGCCAGCTGCTAATAAAGAAGGTACCTACAACAATGGCCCACGACGGGGAGCAGTTCATCAAGGACATCCAGCGCGAGTATGTTGACTTTCTGGACGACGAGGAGGACCAAGGCATCTATGCCGGTCACGTAAAGGACATGATAGCGGAGAAGAGCAAGCGCCTGATCGTCAATGTCAACGATTTGAAGCGCAAGAATCCGCAGCGAGCAATGGGACTCCTCAGCAACACGGCGGACGAGCAGCTGGCCTTCGGGCGCGCTCTCAAGGAGTACGCCTCGACGGTGGATCCCAGCTATGCGAAGATGCACGAGGATCTCTTCGTGGGCTTCGAGGGCTGCTTCGGCAACCGGCATGTGACGCCGCGCAGCCTCACCTCCATTTACCTGGGCAACATGGTCTGCGTGGAGGGCATCGTGACGAAGGTCTCGCTCATCCGGCCGAAGGTGGTGCGCAGCGTCCACTACTGTCCCAATACGCGCAAGGTGATGGAGCGCAAGTACACGGATCTCACCTCGTTCGAGGCCATACCCTCGGGCGCCGCCTATCCCACCAAGGACGAGGATGGCAATCTCCTCGAAACGGAATACGGTTTGTCCGTTTACAAGGATCACCAGACGCTGACCATACAGGAGATGCCGGAGAAGGCGCCGGCGGGACAGCTGCCCCGTTCCGTGGACATTGTCTGCGACGATGACCTTGTGGACCGGTGCAAGCCCGGCGATCGCGTCCAGATCGTCGGTAGCTACCGCTGTCTGCCGGGCAAGCGCGGCGGCTACACGTCGGGCACCTTCCGCACCGTCCTGCTGGCGAACAACATCTCGCTGCTGAGCAAGGAGAGCAATCTGGACATATCGCGCGAGGACATAATGCTGTGCAAGAAGCTGGCCAAGAACAATGATATCTTTGAGCTGCTCAGCAAGAGCCTGGCCCCGTCCATTCACGGGCATGCGTACGTGAAGCAGGCCATCCTGTGCCTGCTCCTCGGCGGCGTGGAGAAGCTCCTGCCCAATGGCACGCGTCTGCGCGGCGACATCAATGTCCTGCTCATCGGTGATCCCTCCGTGGCCAAGTCGCAGCTGCTGCGTTATGTTTTAAACACAGCACCGCGCGCCATTCCCACCACGGGTCGCGGCTCGAGCGGCGTGGGTCTCACGGCGGCGGTGACCACGGACCAGGAGACGGGCGAGCGTCGGCTGGAGGCCGGGGCCATGGTCCTGGCCGATCGCGGCGTTGTCTGCATCGACGAGTTCGACAAGATGAGCGACATTGATCGCACGGCCATCCACGAGGTGATGGAGCAGGGACGCGTCACAATCTCCAAGGCGGGCATCCATGCCTCGCTCAATGCGCGCTGCTCGGTGCTGGCCGCCGCCAATCCGGTCTACGGCAGGGTGAGTTAGGGATCCTTCTGAATCGTAAAGGATTATAATTCTTTCTCTTTAACAGTACGATCAGTACAAGACGCCGATGGAGAACATTGGGCTGCAGGACTCGCTGCTGTCGCGCTTCGATCTGCTCTTCGTGATGCTGGACGTGATCGACAGCGATGTGGACCAGATGATATCGGACCATGTGGTGCGCATGCATCGCTATCGCAATCCCAAGGAGGCCGACGGCGAGCCCCTCTCCATGGGCAGCTCCTATGCCGATTCCCTGGCCTTTGTCTCGCGGAATGATGAGGTTTGTCCTTACATTTCAAGGAAAAACTCTGATTTATAAACCTTTTCCCGTATTTTCTGCTCTTTTTAGAAAAAGGACACTGAGGTCTATGAGAAATACGATGCCTTGCTTCATGGCAAATCCCGGCAGCGTCACGAGAAGATCCTCTCCGTGGAGTTTATGCGCAAGTACATCCACATTGCCAAGTGCATGAAGCCCAAGCTGGGCGAGCAGGCCTGCGAGGCCATTGCCAATGAGTACAGCCGGCTGCGTTCCCAGGAAGCTGTGGAGACGGATGTGGCACGCACTCAACCCATTACGGCCCGTACCCTGGAGACGCTCATCCGTCTGTCCACCGCCCATGCCCGGGCGCGCATGTCCAAGACGGTGACCATCGACGATGCCCACGCGGCCATCGAGCTCGTGCAGTTTGCTTACTTCAAGAAGGTTCTGGAGAAGGAGCGCGGCAAGCGTCGCCGCAACAGTGGAGCCTCGGATGAAGAGGAGGAGGAGGATGCTGCTGCTACCCATCGGTCCCCTTCGCGCCGCAGCAAGCGCACGCGCGTCGAGGTGCCGGGCGCAGATAGCGATGAGGAGGATATTGAGACGCCGCAGCCAGATGCCGGCGACTTGACGCGCCGCGAGACGCGGAGATCTCTGCCTGCACAGAAGATGAGCGCCGCCTCAGGCTCTGGCACCTCCAGCGAGGAGCAATCGCTAGCTTCGACGCCAGCTACTATTAGCGACGCCCGGTTGGGCGGTTTCAAGAGCAACTTGCAGCGCCTGTTCCGCGAGGCGCGCGAGCAGAGCCTCCCGCTGGCCAGGATCACCACGGCCATCAACGATGGCAACGCGGAGCCCTTCACCGGCGGCGAAATCGAGGCGGCCGTCCATCGCATGACCGAGGATAACCAGATCATGGTCGCCGACGACATTGTCTTTCTCATCTAAGCGAAGCATTCCACGCATCAGCATCGAGGAGCATCTGCATCTTCATCGCCATCAATCTCATCATTTATCCATTACCTATTATCTATCCATTGTATCGGCTAAGTTATACATTTTTGTTCATATTTTTTGTAATAAAAGTATTGCAATTACCTTGCTAAATTATATTACTTTTACTTTGCTTGAAATGTACAATCAGGAGAGCGAAAATTGCTTGCAAGTGCGAATTGGTAGCGAACGAGAGAGTTACTGCAAGAAGAGAGCTTGGTATATTTGCTCTCTCTTTGATAACAAAGGAGCAAAGTCACCAAAAAGAGTTACTGCAAGAAGAGAGCTTCTTATATTTGCTCTCTCATCGATTAGAAAAGAGCAAAATCAGCAGAAAAAGTTACTGCGAGGAAAGAGCTTTGCATATTTGCTCTCTCTTTAATTTAAAATTAGCAAAATATCACTAGAAAAAGTTACTGCGAGAAAAGAGATTTGCATTTTTGCTCTCTCTTTGATTAAATATGAGAAAAGTCACCAGAGAAACTATAAAAGTAAAAAATATGTATGATTATTCAACAATAAATCAAATAAAAAGATAAATACATGTAATAATCTATTTTTTCGATATATTCAAATTTTGTAAATATTTTTACTCTCTTTCAAGACACTAAATAACCCCCCGATGAAGTAATAAACACAAAATTTTACGTATTTTAGGGTATTTATAACTTTTCTTATATTTGAGACATACATTATACATATAAACATTAATTTTAGGTTTCACAAAGAGAAATATATATTTCAAGAAGACACATGATTTAAATTAAAGAGAAAATGAACAAAACTGGCCTTTAAATCACAAATTGGTTCAACAACCTCAAAGATATCTTCAGGAGAGCTCGCAATTAGCTTTATTTGCTCTCTCAAAGAAAAAGAGCTCGCAAATAACTGCATTTGCTCTCTTAAAGAGAGTAAACAGGTAAACTTTTAATTGAAAATGCTCTTTTTTTACGAATTAATCGAGGAAACAGGAAAACTGATACTTGGTAGCTCTGATTTTGTTGGTTTTAAAGATAATTTTGGAATTTAATCTAAGAAAAATTCGCATTTCAAGAGAGTTAAGTTAGTTATTTCTTAGTTGAGACTTGTGAGCATTTTTATGTTTGGCATTTTAAGAATTTAATTTGAGAAAGAAAATATAGAAAATATATATTACATTGATTATATTTTAATACTTGGCTTGAACTAATATTTATCGCTCTCTCTCTCTCGCTCTCTCTCTATCACTTTTGTGACGGTCTTGCATCTCTTCCGTTTCCAGAGAGACAAAATGTGAAACTCTCTCTCTTAGTTTTTAGCTGCACAAAGTTTCCTAATAAACTCTCTTTTGCTTTTGTGACATTTCAAAGCTCTCTCAAAGAGAGAGAAAGAGCTGAGAAAAAGAAGAAGAAGAAGCTGAAAGAGAGCCGCTCTAAGAGACGTTTTCCTTTACAATTGTTTTCTTTGAAAAATGTTTAATTGAAACTAGAAATGAGAACAAATTAAACTAGAAACGGATAAAGCCACTAATCTCCGGTTAAAACTTATATACACTGACAAAGAGCACCAAGGCTCTCAAGGATCGCCAACACACACACACACTCTTGCTCAGCCACACACTCTTACACACACACACTCTCAAAATTTAGCTAGACAGCCGCTGGCTAGGATCAAAGGTTCACCACATTCTTGAGATCCGACGGCAGCAGCTCCTTCATGCACTCGATCTGCGCCCGGATCTGCTGCTGGTGTCCCGGCGTCGCCTCCTTCTCCGCGTAGAGATTCAGTTTCTGCTTGAGCTTGAGTATCATGTCGATGATCTCCACCTCCTGCTTGTCGTGCGCCCAGTGCTCGAGGTTAGCCTCCGAGAGCGCCTGCAGCTGCAGGTCCTGCAGCGTCAACTGCAGCTCCCGATGCCGGGCCTCGTACCAGCCGCGGAAGTTCGGCGACCGAAAGAAGCGTCTGTACAGTCCCTTCCAGTCGCCTTTTAAAGGCGACGTTAACTGCGGCCCCGCCGTCTCCAGAGTGGCCAGGAAATCGTCCAGCTTGAAGCTGCTGGCATTCGGCGCCGACTTGAACGGACTAATGTCCTTTTGCAGGGGCATCAGCGAGGCCATATAGCGCTCCAGCGGTATCATGAAGCTCTGTGTAAGCTCGAGCAGATGCCGGCGTATGAGCGCGGTTTGGACATGCTCCGGACGCTTGGTCTTCATGCCCAGAAGCACTTTCTTGATGAGCGCCTTGTCCTTTTTGAGGAACGGCCTGTATTTGCTGTGCAGCCCAGCGCTGGAGCTCTCCCCGGCGGCCAACCCCCCGCCATTTGCCATGCCATTCAGGCTCGAGGTGGATTTGAGGGAGCTCGGGGCCACCGAGGAGCTGGAGAACGAGGTGGCCGAGGCAATGTTGCGAGCGTGCAAATGCTGTTGCTGCTGCAGCATGTTCTTCTGAAAAAGAGAAGGAAATTGAATGTGAAATGGAAAAAGAAGGGAACAGGGAACAAGGACATGCTTTTACCTGATTATCCACCAGCCGCAGCATGTGCGGCCAGGCCTTGAGCAGCTTCACAAAGAACGGATTCGTCACGCCCAGGATGCAGGCGGGCACTGTGGCCGCCGTCGTCGTGGCCTTGCTCTCCTGCGTAAACTCCCGAAACTCGCTGTCGTGAATGGTAAAGTAGGGACGCGCCTCGGCGCAGTACTCCAGCGGCGCTATCAGCGCCACCAAAGTCTGCACCATGTGGGTGCAGTCAGCGGGCGAGGTGCCCACCACAACGATGGGCTCGGCGGTGATGACCAGCTCCCACAGCGTGTACAGATGCTCCATGACAAAGTCCAAGGAGCGGAAGAGCTCGATTTCGTTGACAGACGCAAGGATCTTGGCCGTTGTCGAGGCCATCGCTCGCGGGGATTCCCCCTCCGATGACGAGGACGAGGTCTCCACTGTCGTTGTTGTTGTTTTTCTGCTCGTCGTGGCACGCGGTATGCAAATCTGATAGCTGCACTCGAGCAGCGGCAGCTGCAGCGTCTGTCCCACGCGCAGCGATGGCCACTCTCGGTTTATCTGCTCGCTGGCGAGGCGGAGGATGTCCGTGCCGGAGCCCTCGGCGTCAAAGTAGAGCGGCGCCAGCTGGCCGAGTAGGTCGTAGTAGAGATTAAAGAACGGCAGCCGGGTGATGATGATGAAGCTCTTCTGGAAGTAACCGCGCGGCAGATTCGCATCGCGCTTCTGCCGGAAGTAGACGAAGCCCCAATAATGGGAACAATCCTGCCGCAGGGATGGCGGGCATTCCGCATTGTAGTGCTGGAGCGTGTCCTGGCCCTTGGTGCAGCGGAAACGCATGTGGAACTTGGTGTCGCCCATGCAGCCGGAATTCGAGTCCGGGAAGGCCATGTAGCAGATGTTGCTCACCTCCTGGTCGCTGGGCATGAACACCGGCGGATAGACATGCTCCAGGGCCTGGCCCAGGTTCAAATCGAAGGTGACCACGCAGAAGCAGTGCATCCATTGCGAGAAATTCACCCAATCGCTGGCGCTTGGCTGCGAGTTGGAGTTTGAAACGTCCGTGCTGCGTCGCTGCGCCTGCTCCTTGGCTGACTGCTGCTCCTGCTCCTGCTCCTCTGCCAGGTTGGGCGTGGAGTTATCCTTTATCCTGGCATCGGCGCTCATTTTATTTTGTTTTTATTTACTACAAATCTTGGACTTGGCGACATTGACAACTGTCGTGGGGTTATAGCGATGGGCGATAGTTCACACAGCCCATCTGCAATATATATCGGATGCGTTTGTGTCACGATGCACTTGTATTTTATTTATTTAATTTTGTTATTAATTAACTTGTATTTATCAACATATTTCATTTGTTTTACACTGTGTTTGGGATAAAAATTATTATTAATTATTTACGCCATTTCTATGGTTTTTCTTTCATTTTATTCATAAATATTTTATCATTTAAGCAAATTTCCCATCACTATTTTTAGTTTTATTAAAGAAAAACTTTCACTTTTTGTTGAGTTTTTATTCTGCACTTTCTCCGATAATTTGCCAATTTTGTGGAACTTGTAACGTATTTTATTATTATAAATAAATTAATATACTTAATATGTATATTTCAAATAAAAATTTTCTTACAGTAAAATACTTATTATTCCTTAAAGAAATTTCATTTCTTCAAATAAAAATAAAATAAAGCTTAAAGCTTGATTCCTAAGAAAATTATCTGGAAGTAAATGTTTGTTGTTATTATAAATAAAAGCTTGTAAAAATGAATTATACTTTTAATGTATTTTTCTTGTAATTCCAAAAAAACGGCCTTAAATAATTTAATTTCTTGGCTATATTTGAATAATAATAAATTGTAAATATAAAAAAATAATAATAAATAATGTAAAAATAAAAAAAAAAGCCTTGAATTTCCTTAGCTAATTTCCAAATAATATATTCACGTATTTGCTAAAAATGTTTATCAACACATAAAACATTTTAAAATTAATAAACAATAAATAAAAAATAATGTACATTTCTTTCATAGATTTAAATGATTGTATTTAAAATTTATAATTAATTAATAATTTTTTATCATAAAAAGTATCTAATATGAATCAAATAGCTAAATGTTCCAGAAAAAGCTAAACGCTCAGAGCTGTTCTGATAAGAAAATACTAAACTACCAGATTTGTTAGTGATGGGTCAAGTTAATGTTGTCCGAATCGTTAGTGATGGGCGATGAGCGCCCTTCGCGTACTTGGTTTATTTTTAAAAATTCTGCGTCAAAACAAAAACGGAACGTCTTGCATGTTGTTTTTTTAGCAACAAATTAAAAAATTAGCTTAGATTTGCAAGTAAATCCACAAATACATAAATAATCAATTGATTTTCTGGAGGAGAACCGACAAACGATAGAACGCAACGAGTTTCCCGCCCAAATGAGCGGCGTCTGAGTTTTGTTTTCTTTTTTGCATAAACAAAATAATTGGGAAATGCCAATAGCGTCCTTTAAGTGCGTACGCGAAGTGAGCAGCGAGGATGCGGTGAGTTAGGACTCTTTAATTATATAAATACTGATATTTATACCGATTACATTAATTTCCAGGTCCATGTGGCGGAGAATCTGCTCAAAGAGAGCGCCGGGAAGAAATGGCGCACGAAATCGGGCAACGAGAAGTCCGCGTATGTGATCCTGGAGTTCCAGGAGCCGCAGCAAATCACGGGCATTGACATTGGCAACGAGCATTCGGCCTTCATCGAGGTTTTGGTGAGTCGCACCGGCTGCCAGGCGGACGATTTCCGCGAGCTGCTCCTCTCCAGCTCGTTCATGACTCCCATCGAGAGCAAGAACTCGAGCAACCAGAACCGCGTGCGCTGCTTCAGTAGCTCCTCACTGGACCAGACCGCTTTGCCCGAGAAGTGGAAGCTGCTGAAGATTGTGTGCACGCAGCCCTTCAACCGGCATGTCCAGTATGGCATATCCTTTGTCAAGGTGCACGTGGTGGCGTCAGTTCCAACTCCAACTCCGGCGGCAGCTCCTGCCAAGGTAAAGAGCCTGCTGCCCGAAAGGATGATGCAGTTTGGGGCCTTCAAGCTGCGCGAAGAGTCCCCGGACTCGGAGAACGACAGCCAGCTGTCCAGGTTTCAGAGCTGGAAAAAGGAGTCGCACTTGAAGGAGCAGCAGTCTACCACCACAGCGGCGGCCATTAGGGATGCGAGTAATACGGCCCTAAAGAGACTCAGCATTGGCAAGGTCTCCGCCGGTTTGTCCAAACCCTCACCTAGCGCCTCGACTGTTGATGCCAGCGAGGTGAAGCCCTTGGATCGCAATAGAGCTTCATTGCTGTTTGGCGAGGATGACGACGACGATGATGATCGGGATGCCGATGAGCAGAGTTCCAAGAAGCGGCGACTGAGCAAGCATCTGAAAGCAGACAAGGATCGCAGGCGGCAGGAGCAGGAGCAGCTGCTCAAGGAGAAGGAGCGCAAAAAGGAAAAGTCCAAATCCAGACATTCCCTGGACAAGTCCAGCTCAAAGGATAGCAAATCCTCAGGCAAGGAGGAGAAGCCAGTGGAGAAAGAAAAAGAGAAAGAGAAGACGGAGAGAAAACCAGAAACTAAGCACGAGAGCAGATCCAAGCACAGAGAAGCCTCCAAGACCCGCGACAATTCTCGACCTTCGGCCCAAAAGCGTCTCTCCTCCTCGCCCGCAGACACGCCCGCCAAGAAGCCACGGATCAAGGATCAGGATGCGGAACCCATTATTCACTATCGTCCTTTTAATCAGCTGCTCAACGGTGTGGTTTTAGTGATCAGCGGCATACAGGTATTTATATATTGAAATATTATTAATTAAATATTAAATTTAAATGATATTTCCCTGCAGAATCCCGATCGTGCCGATTTACGCTCAAAGGCCACTGCCTTGGGTGCCAAATACAAAGCAGACTGGGAGCCAGGATGCACGCACCTGATGTAAGTTTCTAAATAAATTCAAAAGAATATATATTTTAATATATTTCAAATCCTTTCAGTTGCGCCTTTAAAAACACTCCCAAGTACAATCAGGTAAAGGGCAAGGGCAAGATTGTCACAAGAAGCTGGATCGAGAAATGCTATAATCTTCGAAAGTATCTGCCATGGCGTCGCTATGCCCTGGACACCAACGATCTGGGCCAGCCGGAAAGTGACGAGGAGCTGTGCGATGAGGCCAGAAGGCCCAGTTCCCGAAGGGAGTCCAATGAGTCCATCAAGGATGCAGATTCCAAGAACAAGAAGAAGTTGGTTCAGAATGAAAAAGAAGAGGCTTCCTCCGGCATCGACACGGAAGATGAACTGCAGCGTGTGGCCGATGGTAGGTGCTTCTAAATGTTTGTAAATTCCATTAAAACAATAAATATTTACTTTAGAGAACCGTAAGAAAAAGGGGAAGCATAAAACTCCTTTTAAAGCGAAATCCAAAGATGATATTTTCGATGTTAGCACCGAGGAAGAGGATTTTCTGGTGGAGAAAAAGAAGCAGATAGTCGTTGTCGATTGAGTGTCATATTATTTTGGTAATTTTCTTGGAATTTCAAAAGTTAATTTACTTAACTTAATATAATCTATACATTAAATAATTAATTGTTTTTGTTTTTAAATCTTTCGAGTGCTGGCAGAATGTTTACTAATAAAATAAGGTAGTTTTTTTTTACAGAATTATAATTAAAAGCTATATTAAATAAAACACGACAAAATCCCTCTAAAAAGTGTCATCTTTAGGATACAGCAAGGATTACAAGGAATTCACTAACGCTTAGGCTCTATACAAAATGGCGATAATAAGCTCATATCCTGGGAATTGAGCTTTTCACGGGAAATTCAACAAAACATTGACAAACTCCGAAAAAAAGGCCTCTTGCAACCCCAAAAACAGGTGGCAAGCAACAGCTGGCTGCCTTTGACAGCTGCGCTCTCTCCGAATATAGCAAAGCTTCCTGCGCTGTCACCTGTTTAGAACAGAATAAGGTGGCTTCCCTAGCTTTCTCTCTCCCCGCTCTCACAAAGAAAAAGATGCGGCGAGTCTCTTTCGATGTGAGGCCACCTTATATGCTTTCACCATGCGCTGGCCTCTCTTTCACACTCTCTCCCCCACACACACACGTGCGCAAGCCAGCAAGCTAACGGTGAAAAGCGCTGCGCTCTCCCATTCACAGTCGTGTGTTTGCTGGCGAGCGAAGAGTAGAGAGCGTCTTTTGGGAGTTAACTAAATCAACGGGATTGTTTATTTATGGTAAATATTAAATAACTTTCAACGGGTCACTGCTTACGTTCCCGCGGTGGAGCTAGTGAGAAATCCTAGGCAACAGCCTTAAAATCTCAGGAACCTGGACCACACGAAATTTCTGCGAAGAAAAGTGGTTCGCCAGGCGAATTGGAAAATCGATACGATTGAGCCGTAATTAAAAATATGCTGATAACTTGACATTTCCATTTTTCTTTCACTTTTCGTATCTTATTATCTGCAGAATACGCTTGTCTTTGCGAAACTAAGCCTTTGAACGTCGCAGGATCCACAGGACGACGAGCACAGTAGAGGAGGAGAGCAGCAGAGCCAGAGGTGAGGTGGGGTCACATTTTGAATTTACACTGAGAAAAAAGTCCCCATGAAATCGTTTGGGATAACATACTTTTCACGAGAATATTTCACTACACGTATCAGGTTTTGGTTTTTTCGTTTAATTTTTCTTTTTAAAGAACATTTTAAAGGGATTGTTTATCGGATTTGCCTAGTTTAAAAAAAGACCTTAAGAATGTTTAATTTCGGATTCCCTAAATTATTTGTTAAAGATAATTCGCAATTAAAAAAAAGGTACTAAAAGTATGATAATTTTATTTTACTTTTTTTCGATATTATTACTTCGATTTATATCGATTAATTGACCTTTATACATCTATCGCAGTGCAAAATTATCGAATTTGTCTAGTTTTTACAGAGCTTGAGAATGTTTATTTCCGTATTCCCTAAACAAATATTTAAATTAAATTAAATACAGATAAATCCAGAGGTTTGAAAATAGGCAATAAAAGTGCGATAATTTTATTTGACTTTTTTTTCGATATTATTACTTCGATTTATATCGATTTATTGTACATTGTGTAATGTAAAAATATCGAATCACTTATCGACTTTGATTTTTTCAATTTAAACAGTAATAAACCTATAAAAATCTATATTTTACATCATTCCATAATCTATATCATCACAATTTCCAATCCCCAGCGATTTCTATGGCATTTTCATATAATTACAACTCCCCAGATCTCTAATAAGTGTTCCATTTCTTTCCCAGATCACCCAATTTGCCATCTAGTTAGGAAGCGAGTATTAATCTTCGATCAGGAACATGGGTAACGAGACCTCCCTGCCCATGGACATGTGCTCCAACTTCGATGCGGACGAGATCCGGCGGCTGGGCAAGCGTTTCCGCAAACTGGATCTGGACAACTCCGGGGCGCTGAGCATAGATGAGTTCATGTCACTGCCGGAGCTGCAGCAGAATCCGTTGGTGCAGCGTGTAATCGACATCTTCGATGCGGATGGCAATGGCGAGGTGGACTTCAAGGAGTTCATTCAGGGCGTATCGCAGTTCAGTGTGCGTGGCGATAAGCTGTCGAAGCTGCGGTTCGCGTTCCGCATCTATGACATGGACAACGATGGCTACATCTCCAACGGGGAGCTCTTCCAGGTGCTCAAGATGATGGTGGGCAACAATCTGAAGGATACGCAGTTGCAGCAGATCGTGGACAAGACCATTTGCTTTGCGGACAAGGACGAGGACGGCAAGATATCCTTCGATGAGTTCTGCTCGGTGGTGGGCAACACCGATATACACAAGAAAATGGTCGTCGATGTCTAGGTCTTATATAAGTACATTTAATAGACATATAGGAACCGGATCCTTCAACAGTATGTGTGTGTGCGTGTGTGTGTATCTTCCGCTCAACCCGTTAAGCTTTATATAGTAAATGGATCCTGTGTATGTCTGTCTGTCGTCGGTCTGCGTGCCAAAGGAAAGCAGTTCGTTCACTCGATTCTTACTCGATACCTATCTAGATATAAATATATTATATATATATAACCTATATGCACATACCTGACCGATCTCTCATCCTCAGAATGCTATGAATTGTGTCTTATACTCATACGAAACCACCGGCAACGGACCACTACAAAAAATGCATCCCTCTAGCCTTGGAAAAAAACCCTACTCCCTACAAATCCTTTTCCTTTTCCCTGAAAACCCGAAAGAAAACTCTCCCCCCCCCATTCGATAAGTATTTGCTATATATAGGTGACTTAAGATTGACGACGACATCTCGGATATCTCGCTCGCATCATCTCAAGCTAGTTTGTACTGTATCCTAACTCTACGTTCAATTCAAAGTCTAACACTTAAGTTCATCTCTCGACTAAATGTTGTGTATAAGATATGTAAAAACTACAACTACAATTAAAGAATGTTTATCGAAAAACAACCAAAAAAAAAGTAGAAAGAAAAGCATTTGGGAAAATGGGGAAAAGCTGGTTTGGCCTCGAACCTTGAACGCACTCGCAGGTCCTTGGACAAAGAGCACGTGCGTGTCTCTAGCGCTTCCAGAGCTACAAAATCCTGAATACAGGAAAACCCAAAGAAAAGCCCTCGGTAACAGCAACAAAAAAAAAAAAAAGAAACCCCGAACCGAACTTTTTGGCTTTGTAGGTCACCGATTTTTCCCTGCATATGTGTGAGGTGTAAATACATGAAAAGAAAATACAACAGGTAATTCTTGATATTCTTGGCTAGTTATAGCTTAGCACTTACTTAGCGCCCAGAAGTTACCGAACTTGATACTAACTTTCTATTGCCTTAATTGATGGCATTTATTTAATGATTGTTTTACTTTTGCTTATGATTTAATACGATTTTTGTATGGTATTTGTGTATATTATTATTTAACATACTTAAGTGTTACATTAAAATTAATTCATTTCATTAATTAAATAAAAATATTTGAAAACTTATCAAAAAAGTCTTATTTTTGGACTTACATACATTTCAAAATATTTCCTTAGGTTTATTTTCAACTTTAAGTTAGTTTTAATTTAATTGTAGACATAAAACTGAATTTAGTTAAAAACTCTTTTAAGGTTAGGATATTTTTTGTAGTTTTAGCAAAAATTGGGACATTTGCTGGTACTTTTTCTTTAGTCTTATAAATAACGGGTTTCATAGAAAGTGGCGCCCAACTATGGCTTTGGGAACTTGTAACTTAGCTTGAGAATAAATTAGTTGATGGGAGATCAATCTGTTCTGAAATTAGTTCTTTAAAATCATTAAAATTAATTAAATTAATATAATTTTTCTTTAATTTTCCGTTTTTTGATAAATTTTCTCTTACTGTTTGCAGGAAGCCAGCAAACTAGCTGCCTAGAGCCCTTGACCACGGCAGTCACCTGGCGAGGCGCTGTACCGAGCTCCCAAAGGTCCTGCGAGAGTCCTTCGCCGGCACGTGTGTGTGTGCGTGTGTGGGTGAGAGAATGCGTGAGTGTGTGTGTGTGTGTGTGTGTGTGTGTGCTTGGTATCAATAAATTATTATATGCTGTCTGTCGCAAGCTTCGTTCGTTAATCATTTTTCGCCCCCGGCCTCTCTCTCTCTCTGCTCTGTAAAGGCATTTCCATTTTGAAAATTAGTAGGGTTAATGCCGGGCCTGGCACCTTCAAACTCTTCCACACTCTTTGCCTTTGCCCCTGTGATTCTCCACTGGTTGACCTTTTTCCGTTCTCCGGCTGCTATATATATTAATTGGTTTGATTAATGTGCTCCAATTTTCGGATGGTACGTAACTGCGCCGGGCCCCAATAATCGGGGGCTTTCCTTTACCAGTCACCTCTATCATTGTCTTCCTTATTTATTCCAGGAAGGGGAAGGGGGGGAATTGGAGCTAATGATGGGACAGGATACAATTTGTAGCCTGTCGGGGTTATAAATATCAATGTGTCAGGTAAAGAGACATTTCTGAATCTAAAGAATATTAATTTTTGGAGTTACTTTCAAGGAATTTTATCAAAATTCGTAATTCTTTCAGGTACATTATTTCTTTTTTGTTAATTATTTTATTGAATAGTCTTGGAACAAGTGTGTGTATATACATATATATTTCCCTGAGCCTTATTGATTTGGTATATATTTTTAGAAACAGCAACAGAATGGGTCCTTTAACTTATTTCGCTTGAATAACTTTGTTTTTTGGGAGGCCCAAAAACTACAACCGCATGCGGGGGTCCTTTTTATAAATTATGTATGTACAACGATTTCTCCCAATTTTAATGGTTGAGAGGAGCTGAGGGGCTGGGCAAGAAATCAATATATTATATATTAGTAAGGTAAGTATTAGGCAGGTATAAAACCTCAAATCGAAATTGTCAGCTTTTGTTTTGTTTTGAGAGAAGTAAAAAGCTTTTTAGTTTTATGCTGCTTGTTTTTGCCATTTTAGTTAGCCTGTTTTTGCAATAATAATCGCGCGGCATTAAGTCAAAAGAGGCCCTGCAAAAACAACAACAAATTCCAAATCAATGTCCATGTGTGTGTCTCTCTTTATCTCTCTCTTTGTCTTTCTCTCTCTCCCTCTGTATATGCACAGCTGCGTCCAAGCTAATAAGGTTATTAGAACTTTGTGCAAAATAATTGTGCTGATAACTTAATCATTATGGTTCGGGGCCAACTTTTGCGCTTAAAAACTTTTGCACATACGACGAGTGTATGGAGAACTTTTCCAATCAAGCGATTGTTATTAATTACCGGAGAGCTTGTGGCGAACCTAATTAGGAAAACTTTATTAATTGCTAGGAAACTGACAATTTTAGCTAGGAAGAGAGAGGAGAGAGAGAGAGATTTAGAAAAAAAAGAGCACGGAAAACAGATATTAGAAGGCTTCATTTTTTAAATGATTGTTGTGAGCTCTCGCAACATATTTCTAGCTACATTTGCTTAGCAACATGTTCTTAGCTGCCGAATGCTTTGCAATATTTTCTTTAACTTTTCGTTCTTCAAAATTTATAAAAAAAATAACCTGAACATCAAAACCAAAACCAAAGAACTTTTGCCGCAGATTTTATATACTATACGTAAATATATATATATTTTTTTTTTGTAAGCTCTTCTCATATTATTTTGTTGACCGCATCTGTGTGTGTGTGTGCGGGTGTGCGGTTGAGTGGCATGTGTGTGTGTGTATGGTGTGTTTTTTTTTCGTATATTTTTTTTTTTGGTGCGATAAAAGTTGACTCGTGCCAGTTTCGAGCTGTAACCGAAAACGCATACAAAACAAAGCAGCGAAAAAATGGAAGAACGGGAAATGGTAAAAAGGCGGGAATGGGGAATACAATGTGAATGGGAATTACAAAAACAAGCATCAACAACCACCGTTAGCCTCAAGCGCCAGGAGCGTTCTTCTCTCCCACCAACAGCTCTCTCTCTCTCTCCCCACCCATCTGTTCCCGCCCACAGAACCATAAATTCACCATTACCACGCAGCTACCTCAACACTGCACCTCCGCCCTCCCCAATCCCCAGTCCCCCCATTAAGAGGTGGCAACTAACAAACGCCGGTGACGCAACGGAACTTGGGGAGCGACAACAACCCGATTCCGAACCCGATTCCATACCCGAAACCCAAAAAAAAAAAACCCGACACGAACCCGAAGGCCAGGGACGGACCTGACCCACTAACCCCTATTCCAGGTGACAAAAAGCAGAAAGACACGGCAATAACTAGTCTTGAAGATCTCCAAAAACACACCACAATCCATCAACAACATCATAATATATAAATTATCTATCAATCTGTGCTATTTTTTAGTGTTATATTGATTTTACCCGATTACCTTCAGTCCTAATTGTTAGTATATTGAAATTGCATGCCAAACAAGGTGATAAACCTTGACATTTATATTTTATTTTGCTAGGATTTTTATCAGAGCAAGCGATCATTATCTTTATAAATAATTTATGATTACTTGTGTACAGATATTGTGGCTAATGGAGTTATCATTTAACCTTATCTGTATCTGTATAATACATTAAATAATTCGAAATATTATACAGAGCTCTTTCGTATTTAAGGTTTAGCTCATGTATTTTCTTTAATTGTGACTCTCTCGTTAGCTTCTGAGCTGCTGTTTGAAGAGAGAGAGAGCGATATCAGATTAAGAGAAAAAATATATTATTATTGCAATTTAAGGATTAAATTGAATACAAATTGATCAAATGTATTTCACAGTTTTGTTTCTGGTGCTTTCAGCATTAGAAAGGCTAATCCAAGTTTGATTGGGATAAATTCGTCAAATCCATTTATTATGTTATGTTTAGTGGCAATATTAAGGAATTCTCTCTTCTCTATTTTTGAGTCTTGCAGAGATAGTCCTTAGACTCCTTGAACTCCGCTCCTGTTGCTCTCGAGGCTTCAACTTCGTTGCCGACTCCGATTCCGATTCCGATCCAACTCCGATTCTTTTTTTTTTAATTCCGATTCCGAGTCGCGACTCCCGATTCCCGGCGCTGCATGCATCCAACGAAGTGCCGTTATATGCCGTTTTTTTTTTTTATTTCGGGGCACACACAAGTGGCAAAAGTGGCAGCGCAGTGGCGTCACAGGGGGGGCTGCTGTGAAATATTTTAAATAAAAATTAAGGCAAAAATTATACAAATCACAAAAAATTACTCATACGCCATGTGAGCAGCAATTAAATCTATTTCAAGAAAATCATTAAATATTATTTAATTTAATAATAAAAATACATCTTTACAATGAGCCAATTTTTGATGCAAAAATGTATTAAAATTATAATTGGATTATAAAAATTAAGCTTTGACCTGGGATTAAACCTGGAAATGAGACCACATTTTTTATAAAAAGGTAGCATACCTTTATGGGTTCTGATTATATTGCTAACGGAACTTGGTACTTAACCCAACCCCCGTCCCCCTTAATTTTTTTTTTTGGAAGACAAAGTTAAGTGTCGCCGCCGCTGGGCGGACTAAACGACTTCCCGCCCACAAGAGAGGCAGAAAGGCAACGGCAGCAGCAGCAGCACCAGCAGCAGAAGGGAGTAGGGAGAGAGGAGGAGAGAGCGACAGCAACACCGACCGTTAGACGAGGCGACCCGTCGACCAAACGACCGACAGCCGAGCCAGAGCGAAGCAGTGGAAGAGGCAGGAGAAGCAGCACAGCACGGCACAGCAGCAGCAAGGGAATGCGTGTGCCGACGACGACGACGCTATATACACGGTGCCGAGCAACAAATTGAGTCAGTATCGCACAAACAACACTAACGGAAACATCAACGTGAAAGCGAGACGGACGCCCTCCGTCCCGTTATATGCTGTGTCTGTCTGTCTGTCTGTCTGTGTGTTGAGAGCTTCTCTAAGTCTACGTTGTCGTCGCGCACTCAAAAAAACCATAAAAACAAAGCCACACCAAAAAACAACAAAACATTATTAAATTAAAAAAAAAAACAAACAATAATACGGCAAAAAACAATTGCAGAAACTTTAATAGGAGTTTCCCACCACACACACACACCTCGCACACAGGCGCATACAGAAACGTATGTTAAAACAATTAAAAGAAGAGAACAGTAACTGGCAGGACATCAGGACAACGAGAGAAACAGCAGCTTAGATCGTGAGAGAGCGCCACACAGAAAGCCAGAAAGTCAGAGAGTCAGAGAGAGGATCACCAATAATCAGAGCGGCTTAGTGCCGTTACTTTTGAGCCAGTGTGGGAGAGACAGCCCGAGGGCAGTGAGCAAAGTTTATGACGTTTGCCAACTGCAATCAGCACTTTGGCACTTTTGGCTTTTGCAAAGTTTGCAACTCCCCCTCGGGCCAGCAAGAGAGAGCTGTAAAAATAGACACAGGCAAAAGTGCATAAAAAACGTCAAAATTAATAGAGTCAAAAGAGAAACCGACAAAAATCAGCAGCAGCAGCAGTAGCAGCGGCATCGGCATCGGCAGCGGAGTTGAGTTGAATGCTCTTTTCGTCGTGAGTCGTCGTGGGTGTCGCGTCCTCACACACAAACACAGACATGCAAACACACATATGTACAGACATATCTATAGATGCATATAAATAAACATATCAAAATTAATTTTTTTTCTTGTTATTCTATAGTTAATATATAAAGTTAAAAAAAAGCAAATAAAAGAAAAAAGAAAATACAAAGAAAAGCAAGTGCAGGCAAAGGCGCCCGAGTGCGGCCAATGGAAATGCCAAACAAAATGCAGCAGCAACAAATTCGACAGCAACAACAACAACAACAACAGGAGCAGAAGCAACTGCACTTCCCAAATACATAAGTCCACCGAATACCAATACCGTTTTGTGGTCCGTCTTTGTCGCGCGCGTTCACACACACACTCACACACAACATACACACACACCTACACATGCAAGTGCATAAATGGCAATATGGACGAGCAGCAGCAGCGGCAGCAACAGCAGCAGCAGCAGCAGCAGCCTGGTATACCAGCACAGTGACACGCGCGTGCCAAACATTGCCGATTTTATCATCGGGCGAACGCCAGCAGCAGCAGCAGCAACGACAACAACTCCAGTGGGACCAGCTATTAACTGAAGGAGTCACAACAATAATAACAATACCAACAACAACAACAACAACAACAATAATAATAACAACGAACATTGCTGAAAGGCGTCGCCAAATATCAAAGTGGGTACAGCTACTACTACATACTACTACTTCTACTACTTTTGCCACTACATACTACTAACCACTACTACCACTGCAGAGCACATATCAACAAAGCGCAATAAGATAGCAGGCAACACACACACCCTACAAACCACTCACTGCACATACACATTGCACTGCACCCTGTACACCCCCTACCGCCAAAACAAATCCCGCATACCAACACGAAGCTATTATAACTGTAACCAAAGTGCAAGCGCCGAGGAGGGGTCAGGGCAGAAAGGGAGCAGGGAGAGAGACTGCAGAACAAAGGAGCCAAGGAGCCCAGGAGGAGAGAGAGAAAGCAGCGTGAATGCTAAATGAGTTATGAGTGCGCATTCCTCAATTCACAGCTGCAGTTGGCACACACACACACACTTACACACACAACCACTCGTAGACAGAGAAAAGCCCGGCTAAAACCCAGATCAAGTGGCTCAAACAGAATTAATTAAAGACTTAACACATATACTCGTACAATAAGAGAGTCACTCGGCGAGGAGTGCAGAAAGCCAAGTTGTACAGCGGGAAATTCCATTTACACCAGTTTTCCTGCCAGTTTCAGGAAGGAAACAAAAAAAAAAGAACCAAGTTAAGAAGCCAGATAAAGTGGCTTCGCTTTTCATAAGAACTCGTTTATCAATGTTACCATGCTAGATGGTACTTTTTAGGAATCTCTTATAATGTGTAGAGTAATATCATAGCAAACTTAGTTATTCTAGTTACATTAGCTTGCCCCTAATTAGTGGAGAGTCTATAATAAATGTTAGCCCTAATTATAGTCTTTTCCCACTCAGTACATTTGTGTGAAACAGTTGGGATTTTTGTCAGATGTGAAACTTCGATTCCCATAGGCTACATCACATCTCCCATTCGATGACAGCTTATTAAAAAGCTGAGGCAAGTCAAAAAAATAAACAAAAATTTTCAAATTGAGTTGCAATGGATCATTTATCATCTATTTTGGCTGTTGTGCAGCAGCAAAATCAGAATTTGCAGCAAATATCAATGGTCCTTAACAACTCAAACGACGACGACATGGAGGAAATGCTTGAATCCTTTTCTACCAAAGAGCAAATTCCACGAAGAGTATGGACGGTGGTAGGTACTCTTAAATTATATTACAAATTAGGTTGAGCTAGGCGTTTTGTATTAAATAGAAGCGATTCGGGAGAATGTCCGCATGGAATGACTTCAAGTGCGAAATACTTGACATTTTGGCTCTGTGCAGTTATGCAGATTAGGCCAAGCCGGGCCGGGCAACCACAAGCCGCAGGACCGCAACCCGAACCAGAAGTTGAATTAGAACAAGAGCAGTTTCTTTAGTCCGTGGCAGAGCAGTAACAGGAGCTTTCAAGTGCTGTGCAATCAAAGACGGCCCAAAGAGAAGGTCCTTCCATGCCGATGACACGTTCGTCAGTGTGTGCGCTTGCCTGGGCTTGCGGTCGGCCATGCAAATGCATAAGGATCGGGTCCTTGAAAGCGGTATATGAGAGATTTAAACTCAGCCAAACAATGACTGATAGTCGCCAGCCCTTTTCCTGTTCTCTGTGCCACCCCGTTGTTCATGTTCCTCCTTTGACGCGCATGGAAAATTCATGAAGAGCCCAAATTGAGTTTGCGGTCGAAACCCTGAAAAACATAACTAAAAATAAATTATTGAGCATGCTGTGTGTGCAACTTTAAGACCATTTGGGGGTTTGAACTTTAAAACGAAAACTTTATGCCGGTCTGACCTTTTCCTAACCGAGTTTTGTGTGTCTGTCTGTGTGCGTTAGTTTGTAAAGAAGGACTCGAAATGTGACAATTACTAGAAGTGGGTCAGTAATGGCGCTCGTATATCCCAAATAGTTTTTAAAGTAGGCTAATTGGAAAATAACTTACCCTATTAGTGAGTAAGTGTGGAAAATATATTATGTTTAATGGAATCTTTTTCCAAAACACAAACACTTTTCATAGAAATTAGTCTCTAAGCCAATTTTATCTTGTTTCCCAGTTGTTAACAGCTCTTTTTCATGTTTCGAAAGGCACTAAAACAGAATAATAGTATTTAATTACCCTCCATTACCTAAAGCCCAAAATAGATATTTCTTATTTGTATTGTAAATAACAAAGATCATAAACTCGATATGTATATAGAAATATAATGCGAAAACACCCTCAACTATTGTAAATAGAATGTCAATTGTGTTTATTTTTCAACCTATTAACCAAAAATACATCAAATAAACTTTTTTATGAAAAAAAAAGCAGCAAATACTTTGAACCAATCTCCAATTTTCCCCTGAAATTCAGTTTCGTTTGCATCTTTTTTTACGTTTTTTATTTTTGTTAAATTTATTTTTTGCAAATCATTCGTTGCTTTCGCTTTCTACACATTGCTCCCGTTTCATTCCGTACGTCCCTCGGTGCGACACGTCCCGTCACGTCTCAGTCCCAGCCATTCCGTCCGTTTCGTTACGACTGCACTTGTATAGGAGGAAGCGATCGTGTTGAATGTGAAATACGTCTGCGATGTAGGAATTTGCCATAAATAGAACCCGATTCCCGAACTTAGTACCCAGTCCCGTTCCCAATTCCCATTCCCATTCCCATTCCCATTTTTCTCATGCCCAGAAATATCTACGTATAGGCTCACCAGGAACTCCCGAATATCTGTCCCCTGGGAATCTTAAGTAGCTTCTTGCTTGCCTAATGGAAAATTGCATTTATTTCCGGATCGAATCTTGATTTATTTCGTTAATCTTTTGAATTTTAAATGTCGATGTCGTTCCGATCCCTTCTTCTCCTCCTTCCACTTCCACTTCTTCTTCTTCTGTGGCATCCAGAGTCCTCCGCTGAATGGTTAATGACCAGAAAAAGCGAGCAAAGTGAGCGTAATTAATGGAAACTGTAATCAATCATGCGCTCCAATTAACCGACCCATCCCGGTCCAATCTTCTTGCCGAGAACGCGAGGAGGTACATATCCCAGACTTTGAATGCTAATGGCAGTGATGAGGTCGGAGCCGTAATGACACCGAACGGTCCTGGTGTACATTTCAAAACTCATTACGATTCACTCACTTGTGTCCGAGAGAAGAGGAGACGAGGAGGAGGAGCAGGAGGCAAGTGTCTGCGTCATAT
>VNJS01005372.1:0-14913 GCA_008042575.1 Drosophila watanabei
ACGGACAGACGGACAGACGGACATGGCTAGATCGACTCGGCTGTTGATGCTGATCAAGAATATATATACTATATAGGGTCGGAGATGACTCCTTCACTGCGTTGCAAACTTCTGACTGAAATTATAATACCCTGCAAGGGTATAAAAATAAGAGAAATAATAAATGGGAAACGAAAAGAAAAAAAAATAGAAAACAAAGCGGTAAGCGGGATAAACTTTGGATGCCACGCCCTACTAGGCGGCTTTAGAGCTTGGGTTTCGCTTAAAATTTATATTTTTACTCTACATGAGGCTATTTTATGTGTTTCTACAAGACACTGAAAGGAATCAGTTTGAATTAACAAAATTATAATAAGAAAAAACCAGTCTAAAAAGTGATTTAAAAATAGTAATTTATTAAAGAAGTATTTGTATTTTTCTTTCTAGTAATTTACATTTATTAAATAATTTTGTAAGACTTGATTGTTCTTGTTATGATTCTTCATAAATAATCTTGAGATTAAAATACCTACAAGTATGCCCCTCATTTTTTATAGTGTACTCTACGCTTGGTACTCCTAAACGAATCTCCTAATTTCTTGGCTCTTATTTTATTCCTTTTCCCGGTTTAAACGCAAAGTACAACATTTTTTGTTTAACAACAACACAAAGGTCCACACACACACACATGCACTTCATATTTGTGGCCAAAAGAGAGAGAGTAAAAGAGATGGAAAAGCAGAGAGTGAGCTAGAAGGAGATAAAAAATAGGAAAAAAAGCGCATCGCGCGAAAAGCCTTTCGAGTTTGAAAAATGTGTGCGAAAAACGGCCAAAAAGCAGCCGCATTGTGTGGCCAGCTGCGAGTGTGTGTACATGTGTGTGTTGGGAATGCCGAGCGTTTGTTGGCCAAATAACAACAACAACAACAAGAGCAGCAACAACCAAATGCAACTGCAAAGCCGTTCGTATATAAAAGTGGAAATTCTAGCAGCACAGCTGGTAAAGCCGTCAAAATGTTGCAAAACATTTGCAACGTTTAAAATTTTTAAAATACAAACAGCAACAGAAACCGAGGAGAACCAAGTGAGTTAGAGGGATCAAGGATGGGGCAAAGGGTACAGGGGGGAAGGTCCAAAGCTCTTCCTAATGGAGAACAATAACTAAGGACGGTTTGCAGGCAGCAATAGAAAACCTAGAAAACCTCACTGACAGAAACATTTACTGTACAAAATACGTTTTCCGAAAAGAGAACTAAAGGAAATGATAGCAGCAAAGCAGCTTACACTGAGCTCCAGCAAATGAGGCTGCTTCAGTTGCAGAAAAACAAAAGAAAAAAAAAAAAAATCTATTAGTTTCTAGACACCGGAATGCTTCCAAATGCAGGCGGAGAAAGGATAATAAGGAAGGAAGTTTTGCAGCTGCAATCAGGAGTAGAAATAAGTGGCAACTGAGGGGCAATATTGGTTGGCTTGAAATCCCCAGATGAGTAGCTATAAATAAATAAAATAAAAGCTGAATGCTAGATTAGAAATATTATAGTTTTAACTCGAAGAGAGAACTGAATACAGGAACATAATTTAATTACAACCAAGAAAAATACAAATTATTATTAATAAATACAAACCCTTTTTCTGTATTTCAACTCATTCAACAACCTCATCAATATTTCCCATTAAAACAAAATCATAAAAATAAAATTCTGGCTGCTTTTCTGGGAAATCGAATGGCAAAAGGCCAGCAGCATTCCACAATAATGAAACGGCAAAGCCTCGGCTCTTTGGC
The DNA here is from genome assembly GCA_008042575.1 of Drosophila watanabei. Lineage (NCBI taxonomy): Eukaryota > Metazoa > Arthropoda > Insecta > Diptera > Drosophilidae > Drosophila > Drosophila watanabei. The sequence goes on from VNJS01005372.1 coordinate 1,763, forward strand.
TAGTTTTTATTGGGAATCCTCCGCCAGCTGCAGTGGCAATAACAACAAACAAAGGCAATTATTAGCATAGTCATTAACACACAGTTGGAACCACCGAATCCCGACCAATCTCGCCGAGACCAATGGAACCTGCTAATTAGCAGGCACCACACAACACACACACAACTGGGAAAAAAATGCCAGCCACGAGTTCGATGTAAAATCAATCCGGGATGCGGGCTTAGAATTACATATGTAGGTGTGTTCTGTGTACCCCAAAATATAAGCGTATATATAATCCTTTGGGTATATCTATGTACATATGTTGGATCCCCTTGGCAACCCACAGATGCAAATGCGACCTTTTTCGGGCGGCTTATTTGGTATTTTGCTTTTGTCCCCGCAGCAAATTAAAGGGAAAAGCATATTGGCGACCATAGAATACCCAGTAAACTGATGGCAAAAAAAAAACAATGCATACTTTTTGGGATATGCTATATTTTGGACATTGAGCTCGTATAAGAAATATCAATTTAAGACTACTTAATTAATTTGAAATAATAAAGAACTAAATGGTATTTCATTCTAAGTAAAAGATTTAGATATAATATGATATGCTTTTTCTCTGTTTTTTTGCTTTTTTCCCCGCAGCAAATTAAAGGAAAAAACATTAGTGACCATAGACTACCCAGTAATCTGATGGCAAAAAATCATTGCATACTTTTTGGGGGTGTGCTATTTTTGAAGACATTCATCTCTAATATGAAATATCACTTTTAAAATAATAAAGAACTAAATGGTATATTATTCTAATTAAAAGATTTAGATATAATTTTTCCTACTTCTTTTGCAAAATTTCCTCCAAAAATATATACTCTTCTAAAGAGAACCAAGGTATGTAAAAACAAAAAAACAAAAAACAAGGACACCTCCTCGCCCCCCCTGACATACAGCAAATCATTTATTAAGAAGCCCCTTCATCTTCATCTGAGCCATATTTTCCACCCACTTGCCCGCCGCCCTTCTCCCTTCTCATCCCCACTTGGCCTGGCTTTTCTGGGAGCGAGCGGGAGCCCCTCTCTTAGGGGCCCAGAATAATGGCTAAGCCGAATGCACTAAGCATCCATCTGACTCTCTGTGAATGCTCGGCGAGGGCATGAAAGAAATATGAACGGGAGAGGCGGAAAGATGCGGATGAATGGCAGCCGGCAGAGGAAACTGGGACACTCAATGCATCATCATCCTAAGCCGCATCAAACGAGATTTGTCAGAGGAGCGCAGAAGAAAGGCGTGAGCTGAAATTTAGACATAATAGATTGCCGTAAAGAATGGGCCCCAGATTAAGTCCTAGATCGGCTTTTAGCCAAGAGTGGAATGAGGCGTGGCATTAAGCATAAGAAATTGGTTCCACTACCTGGTTACTTACAGTTCTTCAGAAGTAGGGTTTTTCTCTCAACAAAAAGGTACTTATTTTGCAAAGATTAAGCCAAGGATAAGATCATTTATTATTTTGATTATAATTTATAAGTGTTGCAACTTAGGTTTCACAGGATTCAAAAACCACACAATAAATTCGCAACAAATATTTTTGTACCGAAATAATCTCTCAGCTAAGTTTGTAATATTTTCTTTGGAACTCTTTGAGTCAAAAGGTTCTCATAATAAATTGTTTCCGGCTTGAAATTATAAGCACAAAATATATTTATAGAAAAAAATATATAAAGTGTAACCTTCTTGACAAAAGTCTCTAAAAATATATATTTATATATAAATCTTCATAAAACCTTGCTAAATCAATACAATTAACAAGCCTTCTTATCAAAATACTTGTTTTGTGGAATCATTGCATAAAAATTCCACTTAATGAAATTTGTTGTCTGTCTTCACAGACACATTCCACAATCGTGTTTAATTAACAAAAATTATTGATAATAATCTCTCGCTCGAGTCAAGTCGTCGCCCCAAAAGCTGTTCTTCCGGTTTCGCCGTCACAACTAATCAAAATGTCTAATTATAAACGACTTCCCTCAGAGAGTCCACTTGAAGAATGCAGAATTGGACAACTGCTGGTTGGATGGATGTACCAAGGACCAAAATCAAACAAAAAAAAAAGAGAGATGAGGCATGGGAAGCAAATGGAAAGCACCTTCTGTTATCAAGTGGCAGGACGATGTTGCAGCTAGAGAGCACACACACAATATGTTGCCAGCTGTACAATGGGCCACTTAAACGACAACAATAAAAAATTATTAGAATGCCAAAGGCAGCCGTGGCAAAGGACTTGGCTAAGGACTCGGCCCGGGACTCAGGACGGCCAAAGGCACTTCATAAATCTACCGAAAGGCATATGAAATACGAGTATCCTGTGCTGAGTGCACAGAGCCAATCATGTTGCATACAGCCAGGAGTTGCGGCACCAGGATAACACTGAGGTAAATTTGGAATTTGGGAAGGTAAAATAATATTATTTTATTTCAAAATAAATATTTTTAATTGGAAAATACAAAAACGTTATGATTAAAATGATTTTACAATTAACTAATGTTAAATTTTATTCTAAATTGACTTTGTTTAATTTTGTGTTAATAAAATTGTACAATATTTTAAAAAGGAATTTAATATCCTTTAAAAATGTATTCAAAACTATGTTATAAATGTTTTTTAAACATATTTTTAAGGGATTTCAAACTTCAGGGACTTCGATGGAAATATTTTATATATTTAACTCAAGTTGAAATACTTGTAACAAAACTAGAGTTAATAAAAAAAAATAATAAAATAAATAATGTTTAGCCTTGAAATATATGTTTATGGTAAGAAAAATGTCTTTAAATCAAAGCAAAATGAAATACAATATAATTTAACGCCCAAACTTTTTTCTTTGTGCTATACAAAAAAGAAGCGAGTCAACATTGTTACTACTTTTTCAGCATGTCCTGACCACCCAGGACATACAAGCACAAGACCAGCACGCACACACACACACACACAACACACAAACTCATTCGCTTTGGCTTGTGATTTATTAACAAGCTATCGTTTATCATGTGGGCAACAAAGGGTTAATGCCTGAAGGGCCTCTGCTGCTGCTGCTGAGTTATGCACCCGGCCGGCAGCTGCACAAGTTGGGAGCCATTCCGCAGCAATTGCCAATTTGCTGGATGCTCTCCTATGTATATGTGCTGTAAGCACCCGAAAATATCTGAGAGGCATCAAGATAAACAATCAGCAAGATAAACAAAAGCGGAAAGTCACGAAAAGTATGCCCAAGACAAACAAAAACCAAAAACCAAGCGAGAAAAATCCGAGAGACAAAAACAAAAACAAGAGCAACCATGAAAGCCGCGAGAGGAATTCCGCTCACCGATAATTTATGTGCACGGGGCCAAGTTTATAAAAATTAAGATATTTCCCATTAATGGGGAGGGGGGGAGGGAAACGAAACGAAACGGAACCAACGAAATATGCCCATAACTTATCTCGAAAATATTTGTTTTGAACGCTGTGCGAGAGAGCTTTGCTCTCGAGAGAATTATACTTTTCTTTTCTTGCATTCTTTTTCCTACTTTGCTTTTTTGGAGGAAAATCGGAGCGTGTTGAAGCGTTAAATTTCCATGTGGGCGAGCCGGTGAGAGAGACTGGAGACTGGGAACTGGCCAAGAAGACAGACCAAAGACCAAGGTAGAGGCGACGCAAACAAGTTGCAAGTTGCTGGAAAAGGAGTCTACGTGGGTGCTGGGGCCAAGATAAAATGTTGACCAATAAATTTTGTGACCATGAACGACCAGCAAACACACACACACACACAGACACAGAGAGTGAGAAAATAAAAGGCGAGACCGAGTAAAAAAATAAAGGAACAAAAAGCGCATGGTCAACAATAATAAACAAGAACGACGATTAGGGGAAGCAGTGAAGTGGTGGAGGAGGCAGGCCCCTCGTATAAGGAATGCTCTAGCTGGAAATCTTATTATTGGGTCTTGAGCGGGGGGACAAAACAAAAATCGTGGATCAACAACAAATGCACACATAATTCCCAAGAAATATGCGAAATTTCAGCACGTTTCAAAATCTTGGGAGAGGTTTATGGAATAAAGTTTAAAGGAATTCGGGTTTTAGAATTTTATAGTTCTCTTAAGGAATAAATAGTTTGTAATGAGAAAAGGAAAGAAACTAGGAATATATTTAATAAAATATTAATACTTTAAAGTCATTATTATTGCATAATTTTTTATCCAATAATAACCTTATTTCATTAAAAAATTAACAGGAAATATAAATCAAATTCCTCTTAAAATAACTTTGGAAACAATAATATATTTTCATAAACTCTTATCACAATTTATTGTCATTCGGAATTAAAAATTCGGCATTGAAATCTCTAAACATTAAGACATTCCTGACCATAATCGGAATCTTTATTAACCTTATTTGAAACCATATTAAAGGTCAGAAATAATAAATATTAGTGTCTGCATTACCTAAAGATTATTTGAAGAATTTATCACTCTAAAAATATAATTTTGTAATTTATTATTGGAGGATCTGTTTTGTAAGTATTTTATACTTATTTTAACAATTGAATTGAGTAATATTTCCAACATTCACTTGCAAGAATAATATTAACTTAATGGATCTTTTAAGATTATTTTTCGCCAAACAAAGCTTTCCTTGATTCAGTAATTAATTAATTTTATTTTTATTTCTACATCAAAAAGGAAATATTTACATTTTTTGTATTATATTTCTTGCCATAGCCTGAGATATGGAAATACTATCCACATTTCAAGATCCCTCATAAGCAACCTTAAGACAAAAGTATCTAAAACCTAAAACGTAAATATTCCATAAAAATATGAAATCGAATCCCCTGAGAACTCCAGGTAACACATTCCCATTCCCCAATTATCTCCCCTTTCGGACGAATGTGGAAAAACTAGCGCGACGGGACTGGAAATGTGTCGTCCAGTGATTTCCGATCCGATCGACAAGTGTGTGTGGAACGCAATGCCTGATGAACGGGGTAAGTGGCCACAAGGAAAGATAGAGACAGAAAGAGAGAGAGAACCAGAGTGGAAGAGGGAGCGAAAGAGGAGCCGCCGTTTGTGCAAGAATGCTCCACAAGCGTCATTAACGTGATTCCAACTCGTTTTCGTTTCCTTATCTCGAAAACGTGAACGAAGCTGCATACTTGTGCGCCTATGTGTGTTTGTGTGTGCTGGGAAATTACCTGTAAAGGTGCCGCCAATCTGCTAATTGATAAGTTCATATTTATCTACACATAAGCAACCTTCGACATGTAATTAACTATGTTAATTTTTTGGGAAAATTTGGGCAAATCGCTGCTTCCTCTTACCTGTCGCATCGGTGACGCACGCTGCCTGTGTCGGCAGCGACGGCTACGTCTACGGCGGCAGAGCGCCGCGCTCTCCTTCTCTCTCGCACACAAACGTGTTGCGCTCACCAACACCAGTGCAGAATTGCACAGCTGAGCTTCGCAAATGCAACGAATGTGAGGCACAAAACAGAGAGCCAAAGAACAGAACGACGCTGCTATGTCAATTTGTTGTTGTTGTTGCTGTTGCTGCTGCTGCTTTTGTTGCTCTTTTGCTGCTGCCGCTTGTTGTGTTTGTTGTTGCTACTATTTGGCACGTGAATCGACAATCGCATTTTTCAAATTCTTGCACTCATTCGCCTTTGTGCATTTGTTTACGTCACTGTCACACACACACACACCCACACAAACACGCGACTGAATGAAAGGCGCGTAACGCGAGAGGCCAGAAGAGCGAATGGGAGAGAGCGAGAGACGCAAGAAAGAGCGACAAATTTGGCAAGCCGCAAATAAACAAATAATTTATTTATCCGTCTCGCTCTGGCCCCCAAACACGGGCCGATTATTAAACAATAACTAATGCCAGCGCCAGTTTCGCAATGGTTTCTGTGTTGTTTTTGGCATTAACGTTGCGCCGCAGCACGACAACAAAACAATACGAAAATCGAAATTTCCACTCGCGTTTACTTTGGCTTGTGCCCTGCGAACTCTGGCTTCTTCTTTTTGGGCGATAAGCAAACGGCGACTATCTCGGTGTCCTTCTATCTCGCACGCAAATTGTTGCTGCACTCCAATTGATTTGTTTAACGCACATTTTAAAAATAAAAACACAACCCGACAACGTAAACAGTTCTGTTTTTACGACAAGTTTCAGTTTCATCAATCATCCGACGCGTGTACGCTCGCTGGGAAATTTGGGGAAAATTTGAGAATGAAAGAATACGTGAAAACAACAATTGCAGCGAAGGAAGCAGAAGCAGTGATGTTGTTTCTGCTTTTTTTCCGTCAAAATAGCTGCTGCCCGCTATTTCAGCTTTTTTTAAAATTAAAATAAATTTTTATAATTATAATTATTTAAGCATTTCTCGAGTATTATGAAAGTCCCAATAAAGACAAAATTTAAAGTCAGTACAATGGCATTTTTCTGGTCATGTGGAAAACTACACGATCGTTTCTGGAATTTAGTTTTAAAATACAGGGGCTGTGGCTGGAACAGCCGATTTCTTTAATTTAAATACTCTGCAAATGACGAAATAAAACACAATGTAAAATCACGAAGTACTAGTCTTAGATTTAACTTCGATTTACGTCCACTTTGAGCCAAGTCTTTCCATTTTATTGGGAAGTTAAATGTTAGTAAAATTGTACAAATAAATATTTAATAAACAATTAGAAATAGAATATTATAGTTTTATAGATAGTTAATAAGTAAAAACTCTAAGAAACACAAATTTGTTAGCTTTAAGCAAAATTGGAAAAATTATTGTGGACATTAAAGCAAAATTAGTCAATTGAATTGAATAACACAATGTAAAGCGGGTTTAAGTAAGAATTTAAATACTATAAGTAAATAAATCGTTGAAATATGAAATATTCAGCGCTGTTCTCGGTATAAGTTTTTATTTATGTTTACAAATTAAAATCTATAAATTCGAAATTAACTTCATAACATTTTAGGTATGAACAGTGCAAATACAATAAGTTATGTTATAATTATCAATCCAATCAGAACATTATAAAATCAGAATTTTCTACTTTGTTCAAGTTAATATGTTTGTATTAATGAAAAATATATATTACAAATTATTTTGTTTTAATCAGCTTTTTTCTTAGCTATTTCCCCTTGGAATTCCGCTTTTTAGCTTTTATTTTTGTCAGCTGTTTTTGCTCAGAAATGATATCACTGGGAAGAAGAGAGAGATGAGAATGAATTTAACAGAGAGAGAGAGAGAGAGTAACAGAGTTGTAATCGAGTAGAAGAGAGGAAAAGGAAGAAAAACAGTGTTGCCAGATGCAAATTTGGCTTATTCAAAAAAGGCTGATCTGGGCACACTAAATCGCTTATCCAGTGCTGCCCATCATACTGTCGATAAGTGGTCAGGCCCCTTATTTTGAAGCATTTACCAACACTAGTCTTTAATGGGCGTAAAAATTCATTGATAAAAACAAATTAACTTGAAATTTCGCAGTTCGGGGGGCGGGCCAAGGACCAAAAAAGAAACGCGGAGCATGTCGGGGCTGAAGGCACCGTCGCTGCAATCGCTGCTGGAATCGGAACGCGGCTCCACGGACAGCCTGCTGGCCGAATCTTTGCAGTTGGATTTTGAGGATGTAAGTTTTACGTGATTAAACCGGAAAAATCTTCTGATTTTAATTAATTTTGTGGGAATTCCTCCACTCTAAGCTGGACGATGCAGAGTTCGCCATACCGCCGACGGATGTGCTGCCGACATTGGAGTCGGTGCTCAGCGAATTCGAGGCGGACTCGGATGTGGCCTCCGAGCTGGGAATGCCGGTTCACCATGCCACGCCCACGCCCTCCATAGGCGATGATGCCACAATTAGGACAGACGGAAGGGGCGGTGGTGGCTCCATCATGCGGTACACCCTGCTCCATGGCATCTCCGCGCAGCTTTCCTCGGCGGCGGAGCGTGTGAATGCCGGAGCGGCCAGTTCCTGCGCCGTAGCGGCCTTCATAGCCGTGGGCACGTCCCACGGCCACATTCTCAACTTTGATGTGACACAAACGCTGCGGTGGGCGCACCAGGACAAGCACGGCCAGGGTGCGGTGGCCAGCATGGCCTTCAATGCGGACTCGACGCGACTGTTGGCCGGTTACTCGCGCGGATTGGTCACCATGCTGGACACGCACACGGGCGACGTGCTGCGGGAGCTGTTCGATGTTATAACCCCGAACACGGGCGTGCTGCACGTGAAGTGGACCTCACGCTCCTCGCTGGCTCTCTGTGCGGATGCCGGCGGCTCCGTTTGGTCGCTGAGTTTCACGAGGAAGCTCGGAATCCGTGGCTGCAGCTCGCGTTGCTTGTTCTCCGGGGCCCGCGGCGAGGTCTGCGCCGTGGAGCCTCTGATAATGGATGCCAATGGACGGCACGAGCTGGATCAGTACTGCATCGTGGCTCTGGCCACGCTCTCCAAGTATTTTATTGTAACAGTGCGCCCGAGATTGCGGGTTATCAAGTATCATGCGCTTCAGGGGCCGCCGGACTGCCTGCCGCTGCTCGCCTGGCACTTGGTGCTGATCCAGGCGGCGGATACCACGCGCTCCGTGGATCCTGTGATCGTTGTCGGCCGCGGTAACCAGCTGTATTTCCACCAACTTTTCGTTTCGAACGGAAGGATCACGCTGCTGTACCTGCGTCATGTCCAGCTGCAGGGGAATCTTCTGACCGCACACTGGCTGGGCCCCAAGTGCGTGGCCTCGCTGGACACGTCGGAGATCCTGCATTTGGTGGATGTGCGATCGAGCAAGGAGCTGGAGTGCATGGATATGGCAAATGCCGGGCTAGTTTATGGTTCGGCGCAGTTCAAGGGTTTGGCAACGGGTGGAAATGTCTCGCCGGCGTTTGCCTTGGCGGGCACGAATGCCTGCTACAACTCGGTGGTGTCCCGGGGCACTCAGCTGTATGTTTTGGGTGCCAGATCCCTGCACATTATAGGGGTGAGGACGTGGTCGGAGAGGATTAGCTATCTGGTGAGAAATATTCTTTTAAATTAAATGGAAAAATGTAAATTTTTATGTTAAACTTTTAGGTAAAACACCATCGCTGGCAGGAGGCCTGTCAACTGGCTCTTGATGGCTACTTGGCTTCGGTGGATCGTCCCAGGAAGCGTGCCCAGGCCAAGGAGCGCATCATAACGCTGTTCCAGGAATATATTGCCAACTCTGCCCGGGCCCCCGACTACTGTCTCGGCTCCATAGTCAACTGTTTGATCACCGTGGGCGAGCTGGACCTTCTGTGGACACAGCTCTGGGAGAAACTGCACAACACCAGCTCGGAGCTCTTTCTGCAGCACATTTCCGAGCACATCGAACGGGAGACCATACGGAGTGTTAATCCCTTGATTTCCCAGGCATTGGTCGACTATTGGCTGGAACACTCGCCGGTGAAGTTGGAGCAGCTCATCCTCAAGCTGGACTGGATGTGCTTGGACTTGAATCAGGTCCTCAAGGCCGTAAAGAAGCATCGCTTGTACCGCGCTCAGATCTACCTCAACACGCAGGCTTTGAATGACTACACAGCGGCGCTGACGGAGCTCCTGCCGCTGGTCACCCCCGAGGAGACGGATTTGGGCAATTGCCTGCTGGTGTATGTCTCCAGTTGCCTGGCGGGCAGGGGTTATCCCAGCGGGGAGATTCCCGTGGAGCAGGTGCATCAGGTGAAGCACGATGTCCTGAGATGTTTGACTTCGCAACAGTCCAAGGAGACGGCAGCCGGCGGGGATGAGCTGCCGTATCCTTACCTCAGGGCTCTCCTCAAGTTCGATACGAGGGAAACGTTGAATGTGATCTCGCTGGCATTCCAAGAGAAGGAGTTTAGCAACGAGCTGGGCCTGTCGCATCGCAAGAGGATCATCAATTTGCTGCTGGAGATCATGACGCCCGAGAATGCCACCGTGAGTGGAGCTTACTTTACCTTTCTAACTCTTAATTATGTATCCTTTTTCTCCCTTTCAGTGGGCGGAAATCGGTTGTCTCCTGAACTTTATAGCCCAGCAGATATCCATGCAGTGTCTGCCGCGGGACAAGCAGCTCCTGGAGCGCGTCCTGAGCCACTTGGCACAGGAGGAGATCGCCAACGAGAGCAGTCGTCAGCATTCGGAGCGGGAGAATGCCTGGCACGAGCTGCTCTCCTCCAATTGCCTGGCCGAGATCAGCAGCGATGAGGAGCAGCTGCGTCTGGCCGAGCGGGCCAGGTGCTACTGCGTGGTGGAGTACCTCCTCGAGAAGCTGCAGCGCTACGACACCATCCTGGATTGCTACATCCGCAACGAGGCCCGCCACGAGACCATGTTTGCCTACATGGAGCGTTATGTAGACACGCCGGAGAGATGCATCTACGAGCAGTTGAAGCGCCACCTCAGGCAGTTCCTGGCCATCAACGACAAGGAGACCACGCGGCTGCTTGCCCTGCACTATCCCGAAAAGATTCCCGAACTCTTGGACAGCCTAAGAGAGGAGGAGAGTCTACTGTATGTGTTCCTCAAGTGCCTCAACGATCGAAGAGCCAAGCTGGAGGCCAGCCAGCTGGAGCTCCTGCTGGAACTGCACTGCAAGCTGGAGACACAGGACGTGGTCATGGAGTTCCTCTGCTGCAACATCCGTCTGCTCCAGGATAGCCTGGAGCGTGCCATTGCCATTGTTGAGAGCCATCACCTGGACAGAGCTGTGATCTATCTGTACGAGATGCAGGAGAGCTACACGAAAGCCTTTGAGCTCTCCATGGATCTGCTGAAGCGGGCCGAGGGAGAGGAAGCTGTGGAGGAGGCCAGGGTGATGCCAGCTCTGCTGGCGAGATCTGTGCATGTCTTGCCTGCTGCGGAGCTGGAGCGCTGCTGGTTTGTCCTGCTGCAGTATGTCCTGCCCAAGCAGGAGTTTCAGTCGATCAGCAAGTCCCTGCTGCACGAGGCCTCGCACCACATTGACCTGCACAACCTCGTCCAGCTGATCATGAACACCCACAATGTGTCCAGCAGCTTTGGTGACATCAAGGACCTGCTCATGGGCATGCTGGACAGTTCCAGGCAGCAAACGGAGGCTTTGAGAGGCAGTGCCGAGATGCAGTGCCAAGGGCTTCACCTGGAATTCCGGAAGCATCATCGGCAGGCGCGTCGCGGCCTCTGGGTGACCACCACCAAGTGCTCGCTGTGCCGCCAGCGGCTCTATGAGCAGAGTCAGGTCCTCATTCTGGGCGGCTGTGGGCATGGCCTGCACGAGGAGTGCCTGGAGGATGCGGAAACGACGCTCGAGGAGTGCCCGCGATGCTTTACAACGATGCCGGAGCAAAGCCTGACCTTGCCGCGTCCAAACAAGAGCCTCATCAGCATTTCCACGTCCCTGGAGATGGGTGCTTTGCAGCTGAAGGCTCCGCCCAGGCGATTCTGTTAATTCGATTCTTATTTCTGATTTCCTTGTATATTCCATTTATATATTCCTCAGTGTATTTATTGTACAACTCTGTGTATTGTATTGTATGTGTAAGTAAAGCAATTGCATGATAAAATTTCGAGTTTTTTGGGGGGAAAATAACAGAGGTTTTAAGATTATAATGGAATAATCTCGAGGGATATAGTAAAGTATATGATTTTTAGGGTCGGAAATCACTGCGTAACAAGATTGAAATATAAAATATACTTCAGGGAATATTAAACTAAAATTTATATTGAAATAAAAGCAGTCTCAAGTTTCTTTGTCATCTTTTTACATTTTTTAAGCAATATTATTTATTATTATGTTTAAAATATAATATTTACAATATAATATCAAAGTATAAATACTTTTCAAGCACACTTTTTATTCTTCGTTAGAAATAAAGCTTTTTTTAAATCTTGTCCTAACTCACAGCTGGTTTTAAAGAGGTTTCAGCAGGAAATGTGTTGTTATAATGCTGTATAAACTCCGTGCATTGTTCAGCTGTTAAATAATAAAATAAATAAATTAAGTAATCCAGAGATAAATATAAATTACGCACCCTTTGGAAAAGACAAAGTCTCATAGAGCTTCAAATTTCGCATTTGAAAGAACCGAAAAACACTGTGAAAAATCAAATCATCTTTGGTTTTATGCGCCGCCTCCAGAAACTTGCGCGCTGGAACCTTGTCCAAACCCAAAGAGTTCTTGGCCAGACGGAGAGCGTCTATAACCTTGCCCTGACCCAACATGACTTCAATTATGATCTGAAAATGAAAAAAGAATGTAAATAATGTAAAAAATCTAACAAAATACATATAAAAACCCACCTCATGCGCCTGAATCCTGCCGAGCATATCGATGGCCACCTGGGATATGGCCGTATCAACATCCGAATGGGCCAGCAAAAAGCAGGCCACTGCCTTGGACTCCAGCAGCATCGAGTAGCTGACCAAGCGGCGCAGAGTGTCAAAGCTGCGGTTGTTTATCAACTCGCTGATGATCATCTTGCTGAGCTCCTCTTGGGCGGCAATATTGAACTTGTTCAGAGACTGCAGGTAGAGCATGAGGATGGACTCGGTGTAGGATCGTCGGGCAATGCGCTGGAAGATCTGCACCATGTCCAGCTGCTCAATGAGCACAATGGGCGGTGTGGCCTGCTTTACAGTAGAAGTCTTGACATTTGAGGGCTGTGCCGTTTGGTTTTGCAGCTCCAATTGCACCCAGGATCTAGGGAGAATCAAAAAGTAAGTAAAAGAAGGTGAGCTGCTGCTTCCTACTCACGCATATATCTTGTTGATCTTGCTGAAGATGGTCTCCAGCACTGGCAGCAAGCTGCCCGTGTACTGATCGTCCACGAGCTGTGCCACAACCTTCAGCAAGGCCTGCTTGCCACTGCTGCGCTGCAGCAGGAACTCGGTAAGGCGAATGCGATCGGAAATCAGGTGGCACAAGGGCTCAATGCACAGATTCAAGTACCACATGCAACCCAACTTGGCATCGATGACAATGTTGGGCTGGAACAAAACCCAGTGAGTGGAGTCTGCAAAGAATTAAATGTTAATTGGAATATTTAAAGGAAGTTTTTTTAAAGACTTTACTCACACAACTCGCACTGCAAGATCTGACCATCGGGCGACAGGGAAGGCAGCTTCAGGCCAAACGGTTTAATGGAGCGACCCGGCGTTA
>VNJS01005373.1:0-36926 GCA_008042575.1 Drosophila watanabei
TCTAAGATTTTCACACGAAGCACTTCTGGACTTGGTAGATCGTCTCGCGTTTCCATTGCGCACCTAAATGTTTCATATGAATCGGGCAAACTGTACAACAAGAGAATCGCGAGCAAATCATCTCCAATGGTTACTCCGATCTCTTTCAGCTTCTTTACCGCGTCGAAAAAACCGTTGATGTGGAGACGTGCGTCGTCTCCCTCACTCATTCGCGACAATGCTACACGTTTTAGCAAGCTGGCCTTTCTCACTGGCCCTTTGGATTGAAATGTGGTTTGCAATTTCAACCAGTAGTCTCTCGATGTGACACAATCTTCGATTAGACCTAGCTCCGATGTACTAATAGACAAAAGAATATCTGCTCGAGCTTTCTCGTCCTTAATGGTCCATTCTGCCTGTTCTCCCTCATCACTTGGACACTCCTTTGCACCATTCACGTACTGCCATAAGTCGTTTTTCACGAGTATAGCACACATTTGCAACTTCCATGCGTCGTAGTTCTCCGAGTTTAGCGGCTCGATGCGCATGTATGAACTTGCCATTTTTCACAGCGTCTATTTCACCACTTCTGCACTTATTAAGTTTTCTCTTCGATACTACGCGTCCTGGGCCCATAACCTATTGGGATTTTCCCCCCAACGCTGGTGCTTGAGTATCCAGAAGAAATAAGTACACTACCTCCGTTTAGGATTTGAATAAGGTTTATTGAAACACTTTCTGGTGGTTAAAGTTTATATGCGCGATCCTCTGAGCTGTGATACATTGAACGTTAGGCGAGAGACTACAAAGTGTGACCAAGATACAAGTGACATGAGAAGCCCGAATTAATGTAGCCAGATTGCGAAATCATTATTTTTTGAGCGATTTTTTTTCTCTCAAAATATCGCTCAAAGTCGAATATCTTTTTAATTAGAGGTCTTTTCAGAATTTTTTTACATAAACCTGTAAAGTAAGTGAAGACGAATCCAAAAAACCTATTCTTCATTTAAAAAACACATTTTAATATATATATTTTCAAGTTTTTTTTTTTCTCAAAATATCACTCAAAGTGAAAGAGCTTCTGTCTTAGAAGTTCATACGGAAAACTTTTCACAAACCCGTCTAAAGCAAGTGCTAACGAACCCAAAAACACCAGTTCTTAGAAAAATACAATTACTATTTTGTATTACAAATTTGTAAAGCTGATTTTAATTATTTAATTTTACAAAAAGCAGCTTTTGTAATGAATCTGTAGAAAGATTGCTCCTCAACTCGGTCAGCACCAATTTAAGAGCCGAAAACGATTTTTCAACGCTTTTCTGAGTTGAAGGAACGGCGTGAACAATTTTGCCAGAATAAATAAATATGGTAAGGAAAATTTTTTTGTTTCCCAATATTCCATAATATTTAGGTTAACAGCAACTGGCTTTGGGTTGTAGTTATCAATTTCCAGGTAAGCAGCCTTAACAACCTAGCTGTAGCTGACGCTTGTGTGAAAAGTTTTCCGAATGAACTTCTAAGAAAGAAGTTATTTCACTATAAGTTATATTTTGATCAAACAATTAAACTTAAAAAAATATATATTAAAATGTGTTTTTTAAACGAAGAATAGGAATTTTGGATTCGCCTTCCCTTACTGTATAGGTTTATGTAAAAAAAATTCTGAAAAGACTTCTAAGCAAAAAAATATTCGACTTTGAGCGATATTTTGAGCGAAAAAAATATTGCTCAAAAAATAATGATTATTTTTTAAGTGTTATTTTTTTCGCTTACAATGATAAAAATGATTCTTTGAGTGATTGAAAAAAACTCAACAATTTATCAATAAAATTGGATAAAATATATAAAAATCTTTAAATCTGCAATCATTGCGTATCTTGGAATATCGCCCAAATAGCAGCAGACTGGTGTAATTAGTTTTTTTATGCGGCTTTTCCAAGTGAATGATTTTTTTGTTTAAAGAAAACATGAATAATCATTATTTACGGGCCCTGTTTCAAAGTATAACATACAAGAAGAAGAAAGGAAACTTATTTTCTTTGCACACTTGTAGTTTTATAAATAAAATTCGGCAACTGTTGTTAGAATTTAAGCATAAATCAATGCATCAAATATGGAACCAAGATTGACGAAAATTAAATTAATGAAGTATTAATTTAACCTTGTGAATAAATTCCATAATTCTGATAAGGTTATATTTCTATTAATAACTCCAATGGCAGCTATATGATATAGAGGTCCGATCTGGCCTAGACTTTCTTAAAGCATATAAACATATTCTGATATACAGCGTTCCCAAAAATTCAAAGGCAAAATAATAAAAAATTGGGAAACGTTGGGGGGGTGAAAACACATTTCTAGAAATGGAATATATTTGGATTTATTACAGTTCGTTAATTCGCTTTCGAGAATTTTTTGACACCGCAAAGGCCTTTTTTTTATCAGTGGGTTAAAAAACCAGCTGCATCCTTCTTAATATTTTTAGTTCTGTTGTGGCCAAAAATTCTTTACACTTTACAAATTTAGATACTTTACTGCGACAATCCGCCTCTACACAGAAACAAAAAAAAATCTAAAAATGACCAATTTCTTTTGCGTATGCCTAAAATCCTTTGAAATATTTTCAATCAGCTATTTCCAGTCAGCTGTTCTGGTGGAAGCGTTGAGAAATCTTTACAAATAATTATGAAAAACGTTTGTACAAATAATTGACAATGTCTATCTTAAAATTATGTCGTTTTTTTTGGTGCGCTGAGAATTAAATATTCAATCTTAGATTCGACATATTAATTTTGAAACGAGAACAGGGAAGGTGCGTGGTCCCTGTGGATTTTTCGGAAGTGATTTTTACTTAACTATTTATTATAAAAAATAAATAAATGAATTTGTATTATTTTTGTAATCAGATTATTATATCACATAGCTGCTGATTATATGAGATCCTAGAAAATGATGCATAGTTTTTTTATACGCTCGATCTAATTTGGTCAAATAATGGGAACTTAAAGAAATGTGCCAGAAAGTTTGTTTTGTTTCTTGTTGTACATATAACAATAAAAGAGCTTAGACAATCCTTTGAAAATAGTTATATTTCTTGAAATGTTTCTAACCAAATTTGAATATAAACTGCTTATTAATCGAATATATAAATAAAGTGCAAAGTCATTTGTATTTTTTTTTTTCTTTGATTTTGCATAATAAAAAGTAACAACATAAAAAGCATGTACCAATATTCCATTACAAAAATTATAATTCCATAATACTCAAGTATATATATTTCTTACAAATGATGTTCTTGTAATTTTATACATTAAAATTACATACTCATATGTATGAGATATTATTTAGAGTGTTAACATAACAGAAAAAAAATATATATCGTATATCGAAATTTATATATATATATAAACTTTACCCATTTTTGACAACGTGTAATATGTGTGGTGGAGCGCAGAAAGTTGAGTCCTTCCTTAGTCCCCTAATTGATCAATTTGCTAAGGAGGGAAAGGATAAGAAAGTTGTGTTCGAAGCGAGATTCAGTAAACCGAACTGCAAGCCCAAGTGGCTATTCCGGAAAGATGTAAGTAGTGCCCCAACAAAACTTGTAATATGTAAAGCATTTTTAAACAGAAATTATCATAAAAAAATTACAGGAAGTATTTACGGGCAGTAAATTTAAATTTAAGCAAGAAAACGATACATATCAATTGATTATCACTACTCCCAAAGTCGAAGATACTGGCAAGTATACCATAGAAATCGGTGGAGTGTCCAGTACGGCCTTCTTAAATGTCGAAGAGCCAGATCCATCGTATACTTTTACGAAACCTCTGAAAAAGAAGCTCGAAGGATTCACGCAACACGAAACGACGTTGGAATGTTCCGTCAGCAGTAGTATGGCCAATGTCCATTGGTTTAAGGACAATACCAAAATCGAATCGGATGATCCTCGTTATCTTATCTCAAAAGATATTAATGGTAATCTAAAACTGATTATTAAGGACACAATTCTTGAGGATTTAGGTCTCTATCGCTGTCAATTGGACAAACAGCCCGATAAAACTGAGTGCACGCTCAAGGTCACCGAGTATCCTTATAAATTTGTCAAAGTTCTTAAGTCTCAGCAGTGCATAGAAAAGGATACGGTAACTCTCGCTTGCGAGATCGATGATGCTCGCGGTGAAGTTCAGTGGTTCCGAAATAATGAGGAAATCAAACCCGATAAACGTTTTCAAGTGGTTAAAGATGGTCGTAAGCGTAAACTAGTGATAAAAGATTGCAAGGTCACAGATGCCGGCCAGTTTAAATGTACAACTAATGCGGATAAGACAGAAGCAGAAATAATTATCAACTGTAAGCCCTTATCACACTCTTATTATACTTTTGTAATTTCTTTTTAAATTTTTAATTTCTATATAGATCAAAATCGTTTTAATAAAAAGCTCAAGGACACCGATGCCGTTGAAAGGGAGAAACTTGTTCTTGATATCGAGCTTCAGGATCAAACAGCGCCCTGCGATTGGAAATTCAATGGCGAGCCCATCGTGCCAAGTGAACGCATCGAGATCAAAAACTTGGGGGGCGGAAAGCATCAGCTGATCTTTAACAACCTGGATATGTCCGATGAAGGCGAAGTTACCTGCGAATCGGGACAGCTTAGTTCCAAGTGTAATATTACGGTGCGCAAGGGTGAAAGTAGGCCAAATATAGATTGTCCTGATAATTTTGCCGGACCAATTAGTGCTCCGGTCGTTTTAGAAGTACCATTTAAAGGTAAGTAGAAATTAAATGCAACTTTAAATGTGTTTATTAAGTTGGTGTGGCAGTGTACTGCATTACTTTCTCATTTCTAACTGTTTTCTCTTTATTATTTTACGCATATTGCTTTAGTTTCCGGTACTAAGCAAACCCCTGTGGAAGCGAAATTATTCAAGGACGGCAAGCCCTTGCCTGTTAAGGATGTAGAGGTTGCGGTAAGCGACGACAAGGTGACATTTAAGATCAAGAAACCATCTCGAGATTTATCTGGACCATATCAAATTAAAATATCCAACGGTCAAGGTGAAGATTGTAAGGATGTTCAAGTAATATGCCAAGATGTGCCACAGCCCCCGAATGACGTTGATATTACCGATATATACCAGACATCATGTGTGGTTAACTTTAAGCCCCCGTCAGATGACGGCGGTTCTCCTCTATTAAAATATGTTATTGAACGCCAAGATTTGAGCAAAAAACAAGGCTGGGAGCCAGTCTCTGAGGTTAAACCCAACGAACCATGTAGCAAAAAAATCGACGACCTGATACCAAAAAAACAGTACAGATTCCGGATTCGTGCTGTTAACAGCATAGGCCCCTCAGATCCAGCAACCTTTAAGAACACAATCTTGGCCAAGGATCCTTGGGATGAGCCTGGTAAGCCCAAGGAAGTGGATCTTACTGACTGGGACAAGGATCACGCAGATCTCAAGTGGGAAGCACCAGATAGTGATGGTGGTGACCCCATCACAGCCTATGTTGTGGAGTACAAAGAAAAGTTCTCCAATGACTGGGTTGCAGGAAAAGAAGTTGATGGCGATGCCAGAACTGCCACAGTTAATGACCTTAAAGAGGGCCAGCAGTACGAATTCCGAGTCCGTGCCATTAACCGAGCGGGACCAGGAGAACCCAGTGACAAGACTAAATCCATTATTGCCAAATGTCGTTTTGTCAAACCATTCCTGGTGGGAGATGGTCTCAAGAATATAACAGTAAAAAAGGGCCAAACCATACGTTATGATATAAAGTATGATGGTGAACCCGAACCAAAAGCAACATGGCTAAAGAACACAGATAACTTAAAGTTCGACAATCAACGCATTTGTCTTGAACAATTGGATAGAAACTCTTCAATAACTATAAAGAAATCGGTGAGGAAGGATACAGGAACATACAAATTGGTGTTATCTAATAGTTCCGGTACCATAGAGTCCGAGGCCCAAGTTGTGGTGCTCGATCGACCCTATGCTCCAGGTGGTCCCTTTGAACCCGAAGAGGTTCGTGCCAATCACATTAAGATGAAGTGGCGACGTCCCGAGGATGACGGTGGCTGTGACATCACAGGCTATGCCTTGGAACGCATGGATGAGGAGACGGGACGTTGGATACCCGCAGGAGAAGTTGGTCCCGATGAGACATCCTTTGACTTTAAGGGATTAACCCCGAACAAGAAGTACAAATTCCGCGTCAAGGCAATTAACAAAGAAGGTGAATCGGAGCCTTTAGAAACCACCGATGCCATCGTGGCAAAGAATCCCTATGATCCACCAAGTCCACCAAGCCAGCCTATTATCGATGATTACGATAACAAAAGTGTCTTACTGAAGTGGAAAAGACCACCATCGGATGGGGGTCGTCCAATCACTCATTATGTCGTTGAAATCAAAGATAAATTCTCACCCACTTGGAGTGAGGTTGCCAAGACGGAGGATCCTACGCCCGAGTGTTCGGTCGATGGGTTAAAAGAAAACATGGTATACCAATTCCGTGTGAAAGCCGTAAACAAGGCTGGAGCTTCAGAGCCATCCCAGCCCACCGATAACCATCTTTGCAAGCACAGAAATCGTAAGTTGTTTCTTAAATTTCACATATTTGGCAGTACGCTTTTTGGCTTAATATTTTTAAAACACGCAACTTGCAAAATGCTCTCTTTGAGTTCATTTTTAATAAATTTTTCAGCTTTCAGAAAAGAATTAAGAATTTTAAAGCTTACTGAATACATATAATGCCTAGCATGTATAATTATTAATTTTATAGCAAAGATAATTACACTACCGCAATGATTTTACTTCGTATGTATTTCTTTTTGATTTATATTTGCAAAAGCTATATGGACCATTTAAAAAATAAATATGATTCAATTTAAATTTAATACTTTTATAGTAAAACCCTTAATTGATCGTACCACCTTTAAACGAGTTACTTTGAAGAGTGGACGCACCCATAAATGGTCCGTCGATGTCGCCGGTGAACCTGTTCCAGAACTCCATTGGAGTTGGCGGGATGATGTTCCCTTAACTAATGGCGATCGTATTAAGATAGAAAATGTAGACTATCATACCGATTTTGTGATCACAAATGCAGTGCGCAAAGATAGTGGTTTTTACACTTTAAAAGCAGAAAATCGTAATGGAGTCGATCGTGAGACAATCGAATTAATTGTTTTGGGTAGGCCCAGTTCACCAAAGGGACCTCTTGCCGTCTCCGATGTCACATCAACGAGCTGCAAATTGCAATGGAAAAAGCCCGAAGATGATGGTGGTGTACCCATCAAGGAGTACGTTGTTGAGAAAATGGACACCGCGACGGGCAAGTGGATAAGAGTTGGGCGCTCTCCCGGTGAAAAGGAACCGCCTAGCTTCGATGTAACTGGCTTAAATCCTGGCTCAGAGTATATGTTCCGTATATCCGCCGTCAACGAGGAAGGTGAATCCGAACCATTAACCACTTTGGTCGGTGTCGTGGCTAAGGATCCGTTCGATGAGCCCAATAAGCCGGGCACTCCCGAGGTCACCGATTATGACAATCAAAGTGTTAGCCTAAAGTGGACAGCGCCAAATAATGATGGCGGTGCCCCAATACAAAAATATATTATTGAAAGGAAAGAAAAGAACCGCCCAGATTGGGAAAAGGCTTTGGAAATACCTGGCGATCAGCTGGAGGCGACAGTTTCTGGGCTTCAAGAATACGGAGAATATCAGTTCCGTGTTGTAGCTGTAAACAAGGCGGGTCCGTCGCCTCCATCCGATGCAAGTGCTCCTCAGATTGTAAAGTTCAAAAAATGTAAGTTACTTTTATAAGTTTAAAAAACTAAAATAAATATTTACATGTACATTTTTTTAGTGAAACCTCGCATTGATCGAACAAACCTTAAGCCTTTGCTTATTCGTGCTGGTAAGCCTATCAAATACGATGTAAATGTTCGCGGCGAACCTCCACCGACAATAATTTGGTATCAAAACGATAAAGAACTTAAGCCAGAAGAATTGCCTAGTAGTAGTGAAATTAAAAACATCCCATATAATACAAAGATATCTATTATTGACACTGTTCGAAAGAATACGGGAATTTATAAGATTAAAGCTATTAATGAACACGGTGAGGATGAGGCTACTGTTGAAGTTAATGTACTAGCTCCGCCTGGTAAGCCAAAGGGTCCATTAGCGGTCATGGATGTGACAAAGGACAGCTGTAAATTGAAATGGAAAAAGCCCGAAGATGATGGTGGCAAGCCCATAACAGCCTACCAGATTGAAAAGTTTGATACCAAACAAGGTCGATGGGTTCATGTCGGTCGAACTTCAGGCAATGATACCGAATTTGATGTCAAGGGTCTTCAAGAGGGCCATGAGTATCAGTTTCGGGTCAAGGCCATCAATGAGGAAGGCGAATCGGATCCCCTGGATACCGATGGCAAAATTATCGCCAAAAATCCGTACGATGCTGCCAGCAAGCCAGGTACACCCAAGATCGAAGATTACGACCAGCATATGGTTAAGCTTAAATGGGAGGCACCCAAGGATGATGGAGGAGCCCCAATTACTAGTTACATCATTGAAAAAAAAGATAAGTTCTCGCCCGTTTGGGATGAAGTGCTCACAACGAATGTAAGTAGTATATTCTTTAAAAAAAAGTTGTATAGTATTACATTAATTTAATTTGGAAATGGCATCTTTTTCTTCGATGTTGTATACTTAAAGACATCCACACCAGAAGCAACCATTGATGGCCTAATTGAAGGCAATATTTACCAATTCCGTGTGCGAGCAGTGAACAAAGCCGGTCCCAGTGAAGCTAGCGATGCTACAGAACCTCACTTGGCCAAACATAGAAATCGTAAGACCGTATTTAATTTATCCGCAAGCCTTAGAGAGAAACACTCGACCTGCGATCATTCAAAAATGTTAAGCCAGCCAACCTGCTTTTATTCCTTTTATATCCATCCCTTTTATTTTTACTTTAATTTATTTAATTAATTGATTGCTTTAGTTAAACCATCGATAAACCGCGAAAAGATGAAGCCCATAAAGGTACGGGCTGGACAAACTGTCAAATTCGATGTGGATGTTAAGGGCGAGCCTGCGCCTATACTGACTTGGTTCTTTAAAGAAAAGGAACTCTCACCAACGGGACAAGTAAGACTAGACAACGAGGATTACAATACAAAGCTAACCCTACTCGATACAACGCGCAAAGAAAGCGGAGAGTATAAGCTCCGCGCTGAAAATGTTAATGGATTCGATGAGGCTCTTGTTGAAGTTATTATCCTTGATAAGCCGTCAAAGCCCGAAGGTCCTTTGGAGGTCTCGGACGTTCACAAAGAAGGATGCAAATTGAAGTGGAAAAAACCCAAGGATAGTGGCGGTGTCCCTATCACTGGTTATGTCGTAGAAAAAATGGACACAGCAACGGGTAAATGGGTCCCTGCTGGTTCCGTTGACTCCGAAAAGACCGATATCGATATTAAGGGTCTAGATCCCAATCATCGCTATCATTTTCGAGTTAGGGCCGTGAACGAGGAAGGTGAATCTGATCCATTGGAAACAGATTCAGCGATTACTGCTAAAAATCCATTTGATATCTCTGCGCCACCTGGTCTTCCCGAATTGGAAGATTGGGATGAGCATCATGTCAAATTGAAATGGGAACCCCCAATACGCGATGGCGGCTCTCCCATTACAAGTTATATCGTCGAAGTTATGGATAAGGATTCGGGAGAATTTGTAAAAGCAATGGAGACAGAAGGTCCAATTTGCAAGGGCGTAGTTAAGAAACTAGAAGAGGGCCAGCAGTACAAGTTTAGAGTTCGTGCTGTTAACAAAGCCGGGCCATCAGATCCATCTGAGCAGAGTAATTGGCATACAGCTAAACCTCGTTACCGTAAGTTATTACAACCAATACATATTTAATTTTATTTTTAATTTATATTTAAATATTTGTATTAGTAAAACCCCATATTGACCGAACCAATCTGAAGCCGTATATTGTTAAAGCCGGTCTATCTATAAATTTGGATATTAACATCAAGGGAGAGCCCGCTCCAAAAGTGGAATGGTTCTTTAATAACTTGCCACTTGTAAGCAGTGAAGAAGGTATAAAAATAGATAATATTGACTATAATACAAAGTTCTTTGTGATGCGTGCTCAGCGCTCACAAAGTGGTAAGTATACCATCAAAGCAACGAACGAAGTTGGGGAAGATGTCGCCGAGTTGGACGTTAGCGTTTTGGGTAAACCTGGCAAGCCGAAGGGTCCCATTCAAGTCAATGATATCACAAAGCACAGCTGTAAGCTTAAATGGGAGAAACCCGAAGATGATGGTGGAACTCCAATAGATTATTATGAAATAGAAAAGCTTGACCCTCACACGGGTCAATGGTTGCCTTGTGGGAAAAGTACCGAACCAGAAGCAAAGGTAATAGGTCTTCACGAAGGAAAACCTTACAAGTTCCGAGTTAGAGCTGTTAACAAGGAGGGTGAGTCGGACGATTTAGAAACAGAGAAACCAATAATTGCCAAAAATCCATTCGATGAACCCGATAAGCCTGGCCGACCCGAACCCACAAATTGGGATAAGGACTTTGTTGACTTGGCATGGGATCCACCTAAAAACGATGGTGGAGCACCCATCCAGAAATATATTATACAAATGAGAGATAAATCGGGAAGGGCTTGGGTGGACGCCGCCACGGTCCCGGGTGATAAGAGCAAGGGCACTGTTACTTCCGGCATTGAAGAAGGACATGAGTACGAGTTCCGTGTTGTTGCAGTGAATAAGGCAGGTCCGAGTGAACCTAGTGATGTTTCCAAGACAGTAACAGCTAAGCCACGATTTTTAAAACCCCATATCGACCGCAAGAATTTACAAAAGAAGATTATGCGCAGTGGTCAAATGCTTCATATGGATGCTGCTGTTAAGGCAGAGCCACCAGCTAAAATCGTATGGACATACAATGGCGCAGAAATCAAATCATCCGATCACATCAAGATTGATAATGAAGATTACAAAACCACATTCATAATTCCAAAAGTGAAGCGAGCAGATCGTGGTACATACATAGTTAGTGCGGAAAATAATTCCGGTTCTGATACAGTGGAAGTTGAACTTGAGGTTCTATGCAAGCCTAGCATGCCTAAGGGACCCCTAGCCGTATCCGATGTAACAGCGGAGAGTGTTCACCTTAAATGGGAAAAGCCCGATGATGATGGTGGTGAACCCATTGAGCAATATGTTGTTGAACGCATGGATACGGAAACGGGACGATGGGTACCAGTTTTAACCACAAAGGTCCCAGAGGCTGATGTCCCTGGCCTTACTGAAGGCAAAGAGTATATGTTTCGTGTCAAGGCTGTCAATGCTGAAGGTGAATCGGAGCCTTTGGTCACCGATGTTCCTACCAAGGCTAAAAATCCATTTGACGCCGCTGAGACCCCCGGTAAGCCACAAATCCTTGATTGGTCAGCAAATCATTGTGATCTTAAATGGAGAGCTCCCGAAGATGATGGTGGGGCACCCATTACAGGTTATATTGTCGAAAAGAAGGATCCAAATACGGGAAAATGGCAAAAAGCTCTCGAAACCACTACTCCAGATTGTAAGGCGCGTGTCAGTGATTTAATTGAAGGAAATAAATATCAATTCCGAGTAAAGGCTATAAACAAGGCAGGTCAAAGTAGACCTTCTGAACCTTCAGACCAAATGACGGCAAAGGATCGCTTTGCACCACCGAAAATTGACAGAACCAATATTAAGGATATTACCATTAAAGCAGGACAACACCTTCGCTATGATATCAAAGTGTCCGGTGAACCGCCGGCATCAAAAGTTTGGCTGCACAACAAGGCGCGCTTGGAGAACGATGATAGTGACTATAATATCGACATGGAATCCTATCGTACCAAGCTGACGGTACCATTTTCGAAACGATTCCACTCGGGCAAGTATACCCTTAAAGCTGAGAACGAATCAGGTCGGGATGAGGCTTCATTTGAAGTCACTGTCTTGGATAAACCAGGTGCTCCAGAAGGACCATTGCGAGTCACTGATGTTCATAAGGAAGGTTGCAAACTAAAATGGAACCCTCCGCTTGATAATGGTGGCCTGCCCATAGAGCATTACATCGTTGAAAAACTAGATGTGGAGTCAGGGCGTTGGCAGCCTTCGGGTCGCTACAAAGAACCCTTTGCCGAACTTAATAATTTGGAGCCAGGACATGAATATAAATTCCGGGTTATAGCAGTAAATACTGAGGGTGATTCCGAAGCACTTACTGGTGAACAGACCGTTATTGCCAAGAACCCATTCGATGAGCCCGGCAAGCCTGGAACTCCAGAAGCAACAGATTGGGATAAGGACCATGTGGATTTAGTATGGCGCCCGCCATTAAATGATGGCGGCTCTCCCGTTACCGGGTATATTGTTGAGAAACGCGAAAAGGGAACTGATAAGTGGATTAAGGGTGCTGAAGTCTCAGCTCCATCGTTTGGCGAAGATTGCAAGGCGACAGTGCCTAATCTTAATGAAAACTGTGAATACGAATTCCGTATTAAGGCAGTAAATGCTGCTGGACCTAGTGAACCTTCTGATACCAGCAAAACAGTTATTACTAAGCCCAGAAAATGTAAGTATCGTTAACAATATTTTTTTTTTTTTGTGTAAATTGTTTTTGTGTTACAAAATTTTTATTTTCAGTGGCCCCCAAGATTGATCGTAAGAATATCCGAACTTATAACATTAAGGCCAGAGAACCGATATTCTTGGATATTAAAGTCAGTGGCGAACCGGCACCTGATGTTACTTGGAATCAAAATAACAAGTCCATTCAAGCCACATCAGTTAGTCGTGTGGAGAATATTCCGTATAATACCAGATATGTAAATAATAATCCTGAACGTAAGGATACGGGGCTCTATAAGATTACCGCACATAACCTTTATGGTCAAGATCAAGTGGAATTCCAAATCAATATTATTGGTAAGTCAAGTAGTTTTTTAGTATGTATATATATGTATATATATGTTTCTTTTTTTGGCTAGATAAACCTGGAAAACCTGAAGGACCCCTGGAAGTATCAGATATTCACAAAGATGGTTGTAAACTTAAATGGAAGAAGCCAAGGGATGACGGTGGTGAAGCTATAGAAAACTATTTGGTTGAGAAATTCGATCCAGATACCGGTATTTGGCTTCCTGTGGGTAAGAGTGACGTACCAGAGTTCAATGTTGATGGCTTAGTGCCAGGACATGAGTACAAGTTCCGTGTCAAAGCAGTAAATAAGGAGGGTGAATCGGAACCACTTGAAACTTTGGGAACAATCGTTGCCAAGGATCCATTTAGTAAGTTTTTCAAATTACTTAAATCATGTTAACTAAACTGCGACTTTAACTCAAATTCCTTATTTAGCTGCCCCAACACAGCCAGGACAACCTGAACCCACCGACTGGACAGCCAATAAGGTAGATCTGGCGTGGACAGAGCCAGCAAGTGATGGTGGATCACCAATTACTGGCTATATTATTGAAGTTAAAGATAAGTATAGTCCACTGTGGGAAAAGGCTTTAGAAACCGATTCCTCAGCTCCTATAGCCACGGTGCAAGGTTTAATAGAGGGTAATGAATACCAATTCCGAATAATTGCCTTAAATAAAGGTGGTCAATCTGAGCCTTCAGTCCCAAGCAAAAACTTTATAGCCAAGCCGCGTTATCTTGCACCTAAAATCGATCGAAGAAATCTCCGCGATATAACCATATCCTCCGGAACTGCTCTTAAATTAGATGCAAATATAACAGGAGAACCCGCACCTAAAGTCGAATGGAAATTCTCCAATTACCCTCTTTTATCTGGTAAAAATGTGACAATTGAAAGTCCGGATTATTATACCAAGTTGGTAATACGACCAACGCAGCGGAGTGATTCTGGCGAGTACTTGGTCACTGCCACAAATAGTTCGGGTAAAGATAGTGTTCTTATCAATGTTGTCATTACTGAAAAACCATCACCACCCAATGGGCCACTTCAAATATCAGATGTTCATAAGGAGGGATGTCACTTGAAATGGAAACGGCCCAGCGATGATGGTGGTACTCCTATTGAGTACTTTCAAGTAGACAAATTGGATCCAGAAACGGGATGCTGGATTCCCTGCTGTCGTTCCAGTGAACCGCAAGTGAACGTAACTGGTTTAACTCCCGGCAACGAATACAAGTTCCGTGTTTCAGCTGTGAATGCTGAAGGAGAGTCTCAGCCTTTAATCGGAGATGAGACAATTGTAGCCAAGAATCCCTTTGATGAGCCTGGCAAGCCGGAAAATCTTAAAGCCGTCGATTGGGATAAGGATCACATCGACTTGGCCTGGACACCACCGTTAACTGATGGTGGTTCCCCCATAACTGGGTATCTGGTTGAAAAAAAAGATAAGTTTGGTAAATGGGAGAAGACCCTAGAAGTTTCCCCAGATCAGTGCAAAGCAACTGTTCCGGATTTAATAGAGGGACAAGCCTATGAGTTCCGTGTGTCTGCCATCAATGCAGCTGGGCCCGGAGAGCCATCAGATACCACACCCCCCATTACAGCCAAGTCACGTAATAAGCCGCCAATTATAGATCGCTCAAACTTAATTGAAGTACGAATCAAAGCTGGACAAGGATTTGTATTTGATTGCAAAGTATCTGGTGAACCCGCGCCGATAACCAAGTGGTTGCTCAAAAAAAAAGAAATAAGCTCAAAGGATAACGTCAAGGTAACTAATGTGGACTACAACACCAAACTAAAGGTTACTTCTGCAACGAGATCTGACTCCGGTTTATACACCATTCATGCAGAAAACGCCAATGGTGAAGACAATGCTGAAGTGAAGGTAACAGTCATTGACAAGCCCTCGCCTCCGAATGGACCACTCAAAGTTGATAATATAAGTGCCGATAACTGCACCCTACATTGGAACCCTCCCGATGATGATGGTGGTCAGCCCATTGACAATTATATTGTAGAAAAACTTGATGACGCAAGTGGTCGTTGGGTGCCAGCTGGTGAGACAGATGGCCCTACCACCACTCTTCAAGTTAAGGGTCTAACACCCGGTCATAAATATAAATTTAGAGTTCGTGCCAAAAATCGTCAGGGAACCTCGGAACCCTTGACAACAAGCCAAGCGATTGAGGCTAAAAATCCGTATGATGAGCCAACAAAGCCTGGCACTCCGGTCATCAAAGATTTCGACAAAGATTTCGTTGATTTGGATTGGGCTAGACCAGAAAGTGATGGGGGCTCACCCATCATCGGTTATATCATTGAGAAGCGTGACAAGTATTCACCGGATTGGGAAAAATGTGCTGAGGTTAGTGGTGATACCACTACCGGTCGTGTTCCCGATCTTATAGAAGGTGTTAAATACGAATTCCGAGTTCGGGCATTGAACAAAGCCGGTCAGGGTGAACCCAGTGATCCCACAGAACCGCATGTTGCTAGACCCAAGAATATGCCTCCCAAGATTGATCGGAACTTTATGCTGGATATAAAAATAAGGGCAGGTAATATCTTTGAGTTCGATGTACCAGTAACGGGTGAACCTATTCCATCCAAAGAATGGACTCACGAGGATAATATGGTGATTAATACAGATCGTGTAAAAATCGCTAACCTTGGTGATCGAACTAAATTACGCATATTAGATGCCAAACGTTCGGATACGGGGGCTTACACCTTAGTGGCTCGTAACATTAATGGTATCGATAAACACACTGTTAAGGTTACCATTTTGGATGTACCAAGTACGCCAGAAGGACCACTACGCAGTGGTGACATTACCAAAAACTCGATAGCCCTACGATGGCGACCACCCAAAGATGATGGCGGTTCTGAGATCACACATTACGTTGTGGAAAAAATGGATAATGAAACCATGAGATGGATTCCAGTTGGTGAAAGTGCAGACACTGAAATTCGTGCCGATAATCTAATTGAAAATCATGATTATAGCTTCAGAGTTCGTGCTGTCAACAAACAGGGACAATCCCAGCCGTTGACTACCTCTCAACCAATAACTGCTAAAGATCCTTATTCCCATCCTGATAAGCCCGGTCAACCACAGGCCATTGATTGGGGAAAAGACTTTGTCGATTTGGAGTGGGCGGCTCCAAAAAAAGATGGTGGTGCACCTATTACTTCCTATATTGTTGAAAAACGGCCCAAATTTGGTCAATGGGAGCGTGCTGCTGTCGTTCCCAGTGATGAGTGCAAAGCTCACATCCCAGAATTAACAGACGGTGGTGAATATGAATTCCGCGTAATTGCCGTTAATAAAGGTGGACCCAGTGATCCATCTGATCCATCAAGCACGGTTATTTGCAAGCCAAGATTCCTGGCACCATTCTTTGATAAATCCCTATTGAACGATATTACTGTTCACGCTGGCAAGCGATTAGGTTGGACTTTACCAATTGAGGCATCACCAAAGCCATCTATTAAATGGTTATATAATGGCAAGGAAATTGGTAAAAATTCCCGAATCGAGTCTACATTGTTTCAAAATGAATTAAACTTTGAAATACCGGCGGCATTGCGTAGTGATGAAGGTCGATATACGTTAATCCTGAAGAATGAGCATGGTTCATTCGATGCATCGGCGCATGCCACGGTGTTAGATCGTCCATCAACTCCGAAAGGACCTTTGGATATTACAAAGATTTCCAGAGATGGCTGCCATTTATCTTGGAATGTCCCAGCAGATGATGGTGGCTCACCCATTCTGCATTATATTATTGAAAAAATGGACATGTCACGAGGAACTTGGTCAGATGCTGGTATGAGCACACATCCTGTACATGATGTCACACGGCTTGTTCATCGCAAAGAGTACTTGTTCCGCGTCAAGGCCGTTAATGCCATTGGGGAATCTGATGCTTTAGAGGCATCCAAGAGTATAATTGCTAAGAACGAGTTTGATGAACCAGATGCTCCCGGTAAACCTAATATAACGGACTGGGGTTGCGATCATGTTGACTTACAATGGGCTGTACCTAAAAGTGACGGTGGAGCTCCACTAACTGAGTATATTATACAGAAAAAGGAAAAGGGCAATCCATATTGGATCAATGTGCTACATGTCCCATCAAATAAGAATACAGCTTCAGTGCAAGAGCTGACGGAAGGACAGGAGTATGAATTTAGAGTTATTGCAGTAAATCAAGCAGGTCAATCAGAGCCATCAGAACCATCCGATATAATAATGGTTAAGGCGCGCTATTTGCCACCAAAGATAATCACACCTCTCCATGAGATACGTATAAAGTGCGGCCTTATCTTCCACATAGACATCGATTTTATTGGTGAACCTGCACCAGAAGCGATATGGACGTGTAATAATGATCCATTAAAATCAAATGAAAGATCAACTATTACCTCGATTGGTCATCATACTGTTGTCCACACTGTTAACTGCCAACGTTCCGATTCAGGAAAATATCACCTACTCTTACGCAATGATTCGGGCATCGATGAGGGCAGCTTCAAACTTATAGTACTTGATCGTCCTGGCCCTCCCGATGGTCCGATGGAATACGAGGAAATCACATCGAATTCGGTAACAATATCTTGGAAGCCACCAAAGGATAATGGTGGATCTGAGATTTCAGCATATGTTATTGAAAAACGTGATTTAACCCATGGCGGTGGTTGGGTTCCAGCTGTTAATTATGTTAATTCCAAATACAATCATGCTGTAGTACCTAGACTCTTAGAAGGAACCAAATATGAGTTTAGGGTAATGGCTGAAAATCTACAAGGACGATCTGATCCACTGACTTCAGATCAACCGGTAATTGCCAAGAACCAATATACAGTACCAGGAACTCCAGGCAAACCTGAGCTAACAGATAGTGACAAGGATCAGATATCGATCAAGTGGAAGCAGCCTATAAGTAATGGCGGATCACCCATTATTGGCTATGACATCGAACGTCGCGATATGGCCACTGGACGATGGATCAAAATAAATGGTCAGCCAATCCCTACAACAGAGTATCATGACGATCGAGTGTCACCGAATCATCAGTATCAATATAGAATATCGGCGGTTAATGCCGCTGGCAATGGTAAGGCTTCGGATCCATCATCAGCCTTTGATGCTCGACCACTGCGAGAAAAACCAAGACTATATTTGGAAGGCTTGGTGGGACGACGTATTAAGGTGCGGGCCGGTGAACCTGTTAACATTACTATACCAATTTCCGGTGCTCCTACACCCACAATTGAATGGAAGCGTGGTAATACAAAGGTCGCAGAAAGCAATCGTGTTTCCTGCGACACAAACTCTGAAAGAACCATATTCCGCATTGAACACTGTAATAGGAAAGACGCTGGATCTTACACAATCTCCGCTACTAATGAATTCGGCAAGGACTCTGCAGACATTGAAATTATTATTGTTGACAAGCCATCGATACCAGAAGGGCCGTTGAGTTATACGAAAACTGCGCCCGATCACATCTCGTTGCAATGGAATCCACCTAAAGATGATGGTGGCAGTGAGATATCTGGTTACATAATTGAATTCTCTGAATTTGGAGTGGACGATTGGAAGCCAGTGCCCGGTTATTGTCCCAAGACAAACTACACGGTCAAGGGTCTAACCGAAGGCAAAAAATATGTGTTCCGCGTGCGAGCGGAAAATATTTATGGCACTTCCGATGCTCTCGAAGGCAAGCCTGTCTTGGCAAAGTCTCCCTTCGATCCACCCGGTCCACCATCCCAGCCAACCATTGCTGCATATTCACCAAGTTCCGTCAGCTTGGAATGGCATCCACCTGACTATTGTGGTGGCAAACCCATATCTGGCTACATTGTGGAAAGACGTGAACGAGGTGGCGAATGGATCAAGTGCAATAATTATCCAACACCAAATACTAGCTATACCGTTCCAGATTTACGTGAAGGTGCTCGCTATGAGTTCCGGGTAATTGCATTAAACGAAGCTGGTCCCGGTCAACCGTCAAAACCATCGGATACAGTCACGGCAGAACTTCAACGATATTGTCCCGATCCACCAGAACCACCTAAACCCGATCGCATATTTAAAGATAGTGTTACGCTATCATGGCGACCACCGCGCAATGATGGAAAATCTCGAATCAAGGGTTATCACCTTGAAATGCGGGCCAAAAATGAAAAGGATTGGAAGCCAGTTAATGATACGCCCATAAACTATACTGTTTATACGGTACCAAACCTAATGGAGGGTGAGGAATACTCATTCCGTGTTATTGCTGAAAATGATGTTGGCCGTTCAGAGCCATCAAAACCCTCGCAACCGGTAACTATTGAGGAGCAACCCAATAAACCTTGCATGGATTTGGGTAATGTTCGTGATATTATATGCCGCGCTGGTGATGATTTTAGTATACATGTTCCATATGTGGGTTTTCCCAAACCAAATGCCTTTTGGTATTCCAATGATAGTGTCTTAGATGATGTTGATACGCGTGTCCATCAACATTTGACTGATGACGCTGCGTCGTTGGTGGTGAAAAACTCTAAACGTTCGGATTCCGGTCAATATCGTCTTCAGTTAAAAAATCCATCAGGATTTGATACTGCGACCATTAATGTTAAAGTTTTGGATAGACCAGCGCCGCCAACAAAGCTGCGCGCAGACGAATTTGCAGGAGATTCCCTAACACTTTATTGGAATCCACCAAAAGACGATGGCGGCTCTCCTATACAGAATTATATAATTGAGAAGAAAGAAGCTCATTCCTCCACATGGACCAAGGTTAGTAGCTTCTGTACAGTACCATTTGTCCGAGTGCGTAACCTTGGTATAAGCAAGGAATACGATTTCCGCGTAATAGCTGAAAATAAATATGGACAATCTGATCCAGCCAATACAACAGAGCCTATTCGAGCCAGACATCCATTTGATGTTCCCAATGTACCTGGAATACCCCGCGGTATTGACTCAACAGAAGATAGCATAACAATCGCATGGTCAAAACCAAAGCATGATGGTGGGTCACCCATTATGGGGTATATTATCGAAAAGCGCTTATTGGGGGAGGATAAATGGACAAAGGCTGTACATTCGCTGTGCCCCGACTTGACCTGTAAGATACCGAATCTAATAGAAAATGCTGAATATGAATTTAGAGTAGCTGCCATTAATGCGGCTGGTCAATCTGGTTATAGTGCAGCCAGTGATCTCATCTTTTGTCGTCGACCCCCTCATGCACCAAAGATAACATCAGATTTATCGATACGTGATATGACAGTTATAGCCGGTGAAGAATTTCATATAACAGTTCCATATCATGCAAACCCAAGGCCAACCCCATCATGGCAGTTGAATGGTCTTGATGTTGTACCGGATAGTCGAATAAGATTTGATACGGACGATTATGCTTCGGTTTATCATAATACATCTGCGAAGAGAAGTGAAACTGGCTCGTACACCATCACATTGACCAATAGCAAGGGTTCCGATACAGCCTCATGCCATGTGACCGTAGTGGACAGACCTGGACCACCACAGGGACCATTGAATGCGTATGATATAACCCCGGACACATGCACACTCGCTTGGAAAACTCCGTTAGATGATGGCGGATCACCGATTACCAATTATGTTGTCGAAAAACTAGATGCCAGCGGAACATGGGTAAAAGTTAGTAGCTTTGTTCGTAACACCCATTACGATGTTATGGGTTTGGAGCCACAGCATAAGTATCATTTCCGCATTAGAGCCGAGAATCAATATGGTTTATCTGATTCCCTTGATATCCCCGAACCCATTGTCGCAAAACATCAATTCACAGTCCCAGATGAACCGGGCCAACCAAAGGTAATAGATTGGGACTCTGGAAATGTCACCCTTATTTGGACACGACCCGCCTGCGATGGTGGCTCTCGTATTCAAGGTTACCAAATTGAATATCGTGATATAGTAAATGATTCATCTTGGAATACCTATGACTACCTTATCAAAGATACCAAATATCAACTATATAACTTAACCAACGGCTCTGAGTACGAGTTTAGAATTAAGGCTAAAAATGCTGCAGGATTAAGCAAGCCCTCACCACCTTCCTTGCGCTTTAAGCTAAAAGGCAAATTTAGCGTACCATCGCCACCGGGAACACCGCAAGTAACAAAGGTTGGTAAAAACTATGTCGATTTGAAGTGGGAGAAACCGTTAAGAGATGGTGGCTCTCGTATCACTGGGTACATCATTGAGCGGAGGGATGTTGGTGGTGCCGTTTGGGTTAAGTGTAACGATTACAATGTCTTGGACACGGAATTTACAGTGATTAACCTGATTGAAATGGGTGATTACGAGTTCCGTATTTTTGCTGTTAATTTAGCAGGAAGATCGGAGCCAAGCTTATGTACAATGCCAATTAAAGTTTGTGAAGTGATCGGTGGAGAGAAACCGGAATGGATAACAAGACTTCACGATCGTGTTGCGCCATATGGCAAAGATTTCACATTGCAATGCGAGGCGTCAGGTAAACCTCTCCCAACAGCAAGATGGCTTCGAAATGGTAAAGAAATTCAAATGGGAGGAGGACGTATTACTTGCGACTCCAATAATGGACTCTTCCGATTGCACATATCTAATGTGCAGGCGGGCGACGACGGTGACTATACATGCGAGGCGATTAATTCTCTTGGATTTGTCCATACCTCCGGTTACCTAAAGATCGGATCTCCGCCAATCATTAACCGATGTCCCAGTAAACTTTTCCTACCCGAAGGTGATAATGCTAAGATCAAGGTCTACTATTCTGGCGATCAGCCATTAACTGTGATATTAAAATGTAACAACGAAGTGATAGCGAAGTCGGATAGCAGTGAGGACAGCCACATTAAGTTAACCGTATTTGATGACTACGTAGCCATATTTTTACGTGATATTGTCAAGAGCGATGTAGGTCAATATCAAATTGAATTTACTAATGATTCGGGTAGTGCCATTGGTCAATTTGAGGTGCGCATAACAGGTCTACCTTCAGCACCAATTGGACCAATGGGAATCTCTCACATTAACAAGCATTCGTGTACTTTGGCCTGGCGTCCACCATCCTATGATGGTGGCCTAAGGGTTACTCACTATGTTGTAGAACGTAAGGATGTTTCATCACCACACTGGATAACGGTGTCTAGTACCTGCAAGGATACCACCTTTAATGTCCAAGGTCTACTCGAGAATCAGGAATACATATTCCGTGTTATGGCTGTTAATGAAAACGGAATGGGACCTCCCCTTGAGGGCTTGAATCCAATACGAGCCAAGGCTCCAATTGACCCACCTTCGCCACCAGGTATTCCCCATATTCTTGAAATTGGGGGTGACTTTGTGCATTTGGAATGGAGTAAGCCCGAATCGGATGGCGGTGCTCACATTCAAGGCTATTGGATTGAAAAACGTGAAATTGGCAGTGATACATGGCAGCGCGTCAACGCTACCATCTGCGCTGCTCCTCAACTAAACTGTTCCAATCTTATCGAAGGTCGGCAATACGAATTCCGTATCTTTGCTCAGAATGTTGCAGGCCTGTCGAAGCATTCATCCGCGTCGCAGGCTATCAAGATAATAGATCCAATGGCTGCGTCGCCTCCATTGATTGTGAAACCGTTACGTGATGCCAATTGCATTCAAAATCATAACGCCCAGTTTACATGCACCATTACCGGTGTTCCAAGACCAAACATTACCTGGTATAAGGGCGCCCGAGAGATAACCACTGGGGCAAGATATAACATCTACGCAGAAGGCGACAATTATTTCCTAAATATCAATGACGTATTTGGCGAAGATGCAGATGAATATATCTGTCGTGCGGTTAATAAAGCCGGCGCAAAATCAACTAGAGCTGCTTTAGCTATTATGAGTGAGTAAAAAATATTTATATATATTATTTCATAAATAATACACAAAAATCTCTTTCCTACAGCTTCTCCCAAACTTAACGTTCCACCTCGATTCAGAGACACTGCCTATTTCGACAAGGGGGAAAATGTTATAATTAAAATACCATTCACCGGATATCCCAAGCCACGTATACACTGGGTTCGGGAAGGTGAAAATATTGAGTCTGGTGGACATTATCATGTTGAGGTAAAAGAGAGACA
The DNA here is from genome assembly GCA_008042575.1 of Drosophila watanabei. Classification (NCBI taxonomy): domain Eukaryota; kingdom Metazoa; phylum Arthropoda; class Insecta; order Diptera; family Drosophilidae; genus Drosophila; species Drosophila watanabei. The sequence continues at coordinate 23,142 of VNJS01005373.1, forward strand.
TGCGGTACTAACCATTCGTGATGGATCCCGATTAGACTCTGGACCGTATAGAATAACAGCGGAAAATGAGCTTGGCTCAGATACGGCGATAGTACACGTGCAAATAAGCGATCGCCCCGATCCGCCACGCTTCCTCACTATTGAAAGTATTGGCACTGATTCTTTGTCTCTGAATTGGAAGGCCCCGGTCTGGGATGGTGGCAGTGATATCACAAATTATTATGTAGAGCGTCGTGAGCATCCCCTTTCCTCGTGGATACGCGTGGGTAATACGCGATTCACATCAATGGCCGTGAGTGGTCTAACGCCCGGTAAAGAATACGATTTCCGTATCTATGCTGATAATGTTTATGGACGTTCAGAGCCATCCGAACCAAGCAATCTTATCAAGACGAAAGAATCAATTAAGAAGAAGCCGGCCGAACGTAAATACGAACTCGATGCGAATGGCAAAAAGGTGCGGGGTAAAGCCGATGGCCCTATCAAGGACTATGATTCGTATGTCTTTGATATCTACTCGAAATTTGTACCGCAGCCAGTTGAAATATCGCAGCAAAGTGTCTACGATAAGTACGATATATTGGAGGAGATCGGAACTGGTGCATTTGGTGTGGTGCATCGCTGTCGCGAGCGTAGTACTGGAAATATATTTGCTGCCAAGTTCATTCCAGTCTCGCATGCCGTTGAAAAGGATTTGATTCGTAGGGAAATCGATGTTATGAATCAGCTACATCATCAAAAGTTAATTAACTTGCATGATGCCTTCGAGGATGATGATGAAATGGTTCTCATACTGGAATTGTAAGCTTATTTATTTTACTTTTTTTTTTTTAACTATATATTCCCCTTTTTCTTTTTGTAAAATAGTTTATCTGGTGGTGAACTATTCGAACGTATTACCACCGAAGGTTATGTGATGACGGAAGCTGAGGTTATTAATTACATGAGGCAAATATGCGAAGGCATTCGACATATGCACGAAAAGAACATAATACATTTAGACATTAAGCCCGAAAATATTATGTGCCAAACTAGATTGAGCACGAATGTCAAACTTATTGACTTTGGCTTGGCCACTAGGCTAGATCCGAATGAAGTGGTGAAAATTACCACAGGCACCGCGGAGTTTGCTGCTCCAGAAATTGTAAACAGAGAGCCCGTTGGTTTCTACACGGATATGTGGGCAACGGGTGTATTGGCTTATGTTTTGTAAGTTTCTATTATTATAAATTTGGTGTACCTATAAATAATTTTTTGTATTTATAGGTTAAGCGGACTTTCGCCATTTGCCGGCGAAAATGATGTGCAAACACTTAAGAACGTCAAGGCTTGCGATTGGGACTTTGATACAAAATCATTCAAGTATATATCCGAGGAAGGCAAAGATTTTATCCGTAAACTTTTGGTAGCTAATAAGGAGAAGCGGATGACGGCACATGAATGCCTTTTGCATCCTTGGTTAACCGGGGACCATAGCGGTAGCACTCAAGCTCTTAACCGTGATCGTTATTTGGCATATCGCGAAAAGTTGCGAAAGAAATATGAAGATTTTGAGAAATATTTGTTGCCAATTGGACGACTATCCGAATACTCTTCTTTGCGTAAATTACTAATGGAGAAATATAAGATTTATGATACGGTCATTGATCGAAGGCAGGCAGCGCCAAGATTCGTAATCCGACCATCATCTCAATTCTGTTATGAGGGACAGAGCGTCCAGTTCTATTGTAGATGCATTGCCATAGCCACGCCGACGGTTACCTGGTCCCACAATAATATTGAACTACGACAGAGTGTTAAGTTTATGAAGCGCTATACTGGCGATGATTATTACTTCATCATCAATCGTGTCAAGTTAGAAGATCGCGGTGAATATATAATACGTGCAGAAAATCATTATGGTTCAAGGGAAGAAGTTGTCTTCCTTAACGTTCAACCATTGCCAAAAGAATTGCCCAAGTTCCGTACGGAATCAACACCAGTTCGCCGACGTGAACCTTTGCCATATACATTCTGGCAGGAAGAATCCGAATCGGCGCCCAGTTTTACATTCCTATTGCGGCCGCGTGTGATGCAGGCCCGCGACACCTGTAAACTTTTATGCTGTCTTAGTGGAAAGCCTGTACCTAATGTCAAGTGGTACAAGGATGGTCGTGAGCTCAGCAAATACGAGTATGCCATGACCCATTCAGATGGTGTCGTCACTATGGAAATCATTGATTGCAAGCCATCCGATTCTGGCAAGTACAGTTGCAAGGCCACAAACTGTCATGGAACGGATGAAACTGCATGTGTTGTTATTGTTGAAGGTAAGCAACTATGAATAGTTTTGCAAAAAGAAATCGGAAATCACAATTTTATAGAATTTTTTCATAAGACTATATTCTGGGTTTTTATTTAATATTTAAAATCTATAATCATTTGTAATAAACTAGCAGGAAAATGTCGTTATTGTTTATTTTTTTTTTTAATTTTACAAACTTCAAAACATTATCTACTTAAGTCGTTTTCATAGTATTTTAATCATTTTATTAAAATATAATTGTATTCTAAATGTAAAAATTAAACTATTTCCCAGGAGAATGGGTTACGCCTGAGCAGGCCCAACTTGCCCACAATTTTCTATATTCAGGAGGTAAATTATATATTCCTTACAATGAAAATGAATAAAATTATACACATTTTGTTGTCCCTTCCTGGCATGCACCTATGTATAATACTTCAACTGAACACAATGATGAATTCAAGTACACGCCACTTTCTGAAACATTAACTATGTCGTTTTTAACTCCTAATATTTTACACTGTGGGAATATTTTAACAAATCCAAACATTGCAGTTTTCCCTTTGAAAAGATCTTTACTTCTTATGGTTGCATAATTTATAAGCACAAATAAAAACAAGACAGTTTATGAGAGCTACTAATCTTAAAATCCAAAAAAAAAAGTTTGACCATTCCTTACACACATACTGTTGCAAATACTATAACTTCATACTAAGGTTTAATCAAATCCACACATGCGATTTATAAAATAAATGTAATACTTTAAACAGACCGGAAGTACATAGAGCAGCCTTTAAAGCCAGCTCCGCCGCCAATAATAACATCTCGGCAATTCACCCCAACTTCTGAAACAAAGGCAAGTGCTGTTGTTATACTTTTTTATTTAGTTTATATATAAAAATTAATCCATTTTAGGCAATCAAAAAGGACGATGTTTTAGCCACACAAAATAGCATTTCTAGCAAAAAGAAGTACGCATCGAATAGTTTACAGGCCCCCGGTAGCCCGTCGAGGTCACGTAGTGCTACCAAAGAACTAATACGTAAGTAATTTTTTGAAAACGTTATACAATGAATATATGAATATATATAAAATATTTATATGCAACTCGAATCGAAGATATTATTTTCTATAAATTTCCCGGCCAGACTAACTTTATTTACCGATATATTATAGTTACAGTAAAACTGTTACAGTTTAACACTTACAGTTTGCTGTGACCGAACTAATGCTAGCTAACCCGGCAATCGCTGTTTTGCCATGTTTATTATTTGTAGGAAACAGCAATAAGCCCATTTTGTAAAAAATTTTATAAATTTGGACTTGGTTTTGAACGTTGAATTTAATTTTTTACCGTTTGCAGCAATTTTGTTAACTATTTCTGGTTATTTCAATCCAATCTAATTGGTTGGCATTACTAACTTACCATAGTGGCATGCTGCGATTATTATATTTGATTACGATATGGCTTTAATTTTTCATTGGAAAAATGTACGCAAAATAAAGCGCATTGTACAGCACTGTGGCCATAGATGATTGCTTTCTTTAGGTTGCACACTGCATCTCGGATATTTTGGATGTTCAATGACAGCTTAAATACTGAATGAGCTATTCTGCCTCCATCTAATAAATTTGCTGCAGTGCCAAAAGATGCAACAGCCAATTTGGTTCCATTTTTTATCGTATCTCGTCTGAAGATAGCGAAATAAGAAACGTTTTGCCAGTTCCACCTAGTGCATTAAAAAAAAATCCTCCTTATCCTGTCGGAACTGCCAGTATAATGTGGATCAATTGTCCGATTCTTAGTCCTACCCATAAGTGCACTAAATTTCATGAGAATTGGTAAAGTCGTTTCGGAGGAGTGCATAAAAAAAGAAGATTCCTCCTTGTCCTGCCGAATCTGCCAGTTTTTAAGATGTATTATGCTATTCGGGGCGGAGACAAATCCAACGAATCAATAACCATTAAAATTAGTTAAGCAGATCTCATGTTATAAGTGTTGTAAATAAACCCGTCTTTGTTTTATACATATAATATATAGGTAAATAATAAATAAATATCAACATTTTTTACAAATTTACCGTTTCCACTGATGAAAAAAGAAAGAAGACTAACTGAAAAGTTGCATTTAAGTATATGTATGAAATGATATAATATATAGTTGTTTTATACATTATTCCGTAGTTCCACCGGATGACTCATTGATGTGCAAGCCAGAGTTTACTAAATCCCTTCACGATGTAACTATTCGCGATGGCGAACAATTGGTACTAACCTGCCAGGTTAAGGGCGATCCAGAGCCACAAATAACATGGTCCAAGAATGGAAAATCCATCTCATCTTCGGATATTATGGATTTAAAGTATAAAAACGGTGCCGCAACCTTAACCATCAATGAGGTATTCCCAGAAGATGAAGGAGTCTTCACTTGTACAGCCACAAATTCAATTTGCGCTGTGGAAACTAAATGCAAATTAACAATAAAGCGTAAGTATTTTAAACTTAGGATAACATACAACACCACGTTATTAAGACTTTCTCTGTTTAATATTTTAATTAATTGATTTCCCATCTTTGTATATATTTTTAGCTCTCGATAAGAGCACAACAAAACGTCATGTGATTTCCAGTGACAAGGCACCAAAGATAGTTAGTCACTTGGAGTCGCGCCTTGTTAAGGACGGCGACGCCGTAACATTAGCTTGCCGCATCATTGGCGCCGAACACTTCGATGTTGTTTGGTTGCATAATAACAAGGAAATTAAGCCCAGCAAAGACTTCCAATATACAAACGAAGCGAATATATATCGCTTGCAGATTGCCGAAATTTTTCCGGAAGACGCTGGAACTTATACCTGTGAAGCTTTTAACGACGTTGGTGAATCTTTCAGCACCTGCACCATTAATGTATCTGTACCCGGAGATGAGCCCAAGTACCCAATGTTTATAAAATTTCCCACATCAGTTTCGGTATTGGAAACGGAAAGTACCACATTTGAATGTGAATTGGACTCAGAGCTTCTTAACTTAGTGTGGGTTAAGGACGGGAAGCCAATAGACGAAACACTTTCACGATACTCATTTACCAAGGATAGCAATCGGTATTGCTTCACGGTCTCCAAGTGTAATTTGGACGATGTTGGCCAATACCAAGCAAAGGCTGTGGCTAAAAAGGGAGAAAATATATGCGCCTTCTCAATGAACGTACACAATGCAGAATCGTAAGCATTATAAATGGCTTAGGAGTATGCACAAAAAATTTAGACTGCTTATCGAAAAGTCTTGATATCATCACATTATGCATTTCAAACCATCATCCTTCCTGCAATATCAACAATTCATAATTTCACGTATTATATGTAGTAATATTATTAATTTAATGTATAATCAACCACTGTAAACTCACATTTTTGTATAAATGGCATTAAGGAACTTACTCACAGACCCTTCAACCATCGAAAATTATAAGACATCTCAGTGCTTGGATGACTTCAGGCATCCTCAAAAGTAAGATCTTTAAACTTTAGCCATTCAAGTATTTGAGACTATTATTCTTTTGAAAAGGAAACTGTTGTATAACGAACGCATTATGATAAAGACAAAACTCTGAGAAAGGCAGTAATTGACAAACAAAAAAAACCTAATATTATTACAACAACAAAAAATAAAAAAAAAACACATAATAACAACAAATGCTGTATTCTTGTTTTCGGGTCAAATCTGGTTAATTGGACACATATATGGTAAAGTGTTATGTGAAAGAAAAATAACTATTAGCAAAATAGCACAATAATAATAAGTCCCAAGAAGATAGAAACGCCAGGGATGGCGTTTTTTATTTAATGGCCGCCAAAATCGACCCTTTCTGACCCCTTAATTTAATGGTAGTTTTTTTCAAAAAAAAAAAAAAAATTATAAAGATGTAAATAAATGTCGTTTCGTATTAGATTTGTATAAGTGCGTGCTGAGTCATATTACTATGGAAACTTTTGAAAGTGTGATGTGTTGCATCTAAATGGCAAAGACATTCTAGAAATTGGGAAGTAAAGTTTGATTTTGAGAGACTGTAAAATGCCTGACAATCATGTATAGAGAAAATGCCCTGGACACTTCTGCTAGGTACCTGAATGGCAACCTTGTTGTACCTTGTTTTTTTTAATAAACGGTCATTTAAAAAATAAAAAAAATGTATTTATTGATTGCGATGCACCGTTCTTAATCAGAAATAAGCTTCTGATATAACAAAATAATAGTTATAATATAGTAAAACTACTTTACATGTAAATCTATATGATTTTATTATAGTTTAGGAGCTTATACTTTTAAATTACTCGCCACATTTCACAGACCTTACCAATATTAAGCTAGTCAAACAACACTTAGTTTTTTTTATATAACTTATAACCTATATAACTATAACCTATAACTTTTAAACGATAAGTTTGTCTAATATTATTTTAAGAAACGGCGATTTTGTTATGATTAACCGTAAAACATTTATATTTATGTTAATTTATTTTCCGGATATTATAATTTTATTAAGAAGTTTGTAACGCGGTTAAGGAGATTTTTTTCGACCCAATGTATAAATTATAAATTTAAATTTGTTTATCAGCATTAACAGTTGAGTCCATATCTACTTACACTTGTCCCTCAATTTTAATATTATACATACTAAATATCGCAGTTTTACTGTGTTCCCAGAAAATTCATTTAAGTGAATCAGTTGGATTTTCGGCAATTCCACCCCAATTCCCCCAACACTACATTCGATAACAGCTGATCAACAGCTGTAACTCATGCAAAACGTAAAGAATAAGACTGAAGTTAATTTTCTTCGAAACTGATATGAATACATTACCAAAAATATTTTTATACCCTTCAGTACCAATCCCGAGGAATTCCCCCGGATTTGAAGGAGCTTCGCCAGGAACTCCCCCGGATTTTGGACAGGAATTTGTTCAGAGCATGCGTTCGTGGCCCGGAATCAGGAAATCCTCGAGATTTTAGCGAGAATTCGCCGGGATTTTCCCCGGAACTCCTCTGGGAGTCCTAGAACCAATTGGAATTTCGAAACAAGTTCGCCACGTATTCTGCCGGAATTCGCCAGGAATTCCCCCGGAACAACAGAAGAATTCTGCCGGAATTCGACAGGAACCCGTGAAAAAAAAGCTATAGAAAATACATGGAAATTCCCCCCTATTAATCAAAATCGAAGTAATTTTATATATTTATTTATATATTTATATTTATATTTCTTTAAAATTGAAAATAAAGATTGAATCTATATAATTTTTTATTTGTAGAAGCCAGATCCAAAATATATGTATATATATGATCTACACATCAATATCTTTCAGATGGTATATAATAAGTATGTATATATATATATACATGTTTATCCGCTTATGTGCCTGTGCAGTATTGGCAGTATTCATAAATAGCCCAACTTTTGTTGCGGCGGCTGAGAAAGAGTAGTTCATTAAATTATTAATCGAGATTAAATTACAAAAATGTATTAGTTTTTAATATATAAATGGCTAATTAATTTCAAGAACATTAACTTTTGCACTGAGTCTTCGGCAAGGTTGCATCTGAGATCAGTAATTACTAATTTAAGGGCCGAAAATGCCCTTTCGACCGATACCTGCGTAGCAGGCACAGCATGTACCTGAGCCTGACGGTACAAGCATGGATACGTCAATTTTTTCAACTCCCAATAGCTCATGATATTCACGCTTGGATCTATGGGCTTTGGTGAATATTCATTTATTTCTGTTGCCGCCAATTTGATATATTGATTCAATCTTTATTTTAATTTTTTAAAATAAAAGTTATCGAATAATTTTTATTTTTCAATTTATATAATAAAAATTGAAAATAAAAGTTATTGAGTAATTTTTATATAAAAGTTGATATTTAATAATTAATACCAATTTTTTATTATTAAAATTAGTTTTAATTATTAACAATCAATTTTTTTCGTAAAAATTAAGAAATAACTTTTATTTTGTAATTTTTGCTTTTTTAATTATAATCGTTACAGTCCCTGCTTTTTAATGAACGAAATAGCATTTTATTTCGTTTCGCAGAAGCCATTTCAACCACCATTGTTTATTTTATGGATCAGGCACAACTGTTTGATCAGCTATTATGGGATGGTGGATTAGGCTCTGTGGCTCGAAGTTTCACATCTGCCATCTGTTTTCCAAACCTTTTCGTTTATGTTAATACTAGGTTGAGTTGAAAATAATCGATATCGATAAAAACTTACCAGGGGTTCTTGTTTTGCCTATACTAAATTTTTCAATTTGTGGAGGAATATTTCAGCCCTAGTTTGCGTTGGGATAAAAAAAATTATGGAGCTAACTGATAATTAATTTATATATATATTTATTTGCATTGTATTCAACAATATACAAGCTAACGTTAAGCTAAATTACACTAAAGTGTTGTCTAATAAATGTTTTTTTTTTTAATATATGTGTCAACATTTTCCGCTACAGATTTATTACTCGGTGTATTTGTGTGCATATGTGTAATACATACATGTTAATGAAATGTGAAATGGTGTTTTTGTACAATGTTTTTTCGGCATCTAATTATTATTATAATTATTTGAAATAATTTCAATTAGAAGAAATGCAAAATAAAGAGACAAACATATTTATATTTTCATATGTATTCTTACTAAGTAAATAAGTAAAAAGGAAGCTCACAACTTAATTCAACAGTACAAAATATTAATAAAAAAAAGTAGTAATTGGCTGAAAGTTAGTAAATACCTTATCGTTTTAAAAATTCAAACTTCCGGCTCATTTAACGATTTTTAAACTAAAAGAAAGCTTTGAAAGTATAAATAAAAGAGATGATATCAAATCTAAAAACTATGGTTTGTTCATTAAAAAAAAAACAATCATATTGAACTATCTGCAAAGGACTCAAATCGGAAAACTACAGCTGCTGCCGGAAAAAACATTTAAATCGAAAAACTAATCTTCAAGGCACCAAAAGCTAATTTTTCACACCAAACCCATAATGTCTATACCTCAGCTTAAAGTCCAGCAGATGATTAACCGAAACTCACCCGCCAACCAGGTTACTCTTAGTAATCATCCTAATTCCCATAACTCAAGCCAACATCAAAGGTGTCGCAGCGGCAGGCGGCAGGTTCAATATTTCAGCAGAAGCTATGGCTCATCGGCTTTATTTTATAATCGCCAAGAAGAAATGCAGTCCGAGTTATCAGAAACAGATCCAAATTCAGATACGCTTATCAGCAATATTAATTTACAGCAGCGCAGTTCGACTTCCGATGGCTGTGAGCTCTCTGTCTCTACTCAAGGTAAATAATAATATTTTCTAATAATATTAAACTTAACTTGAAATTAAACTAAAAAATGTTTTAAAAAATTTCAGCCATATCGCTACCAAATGTAACGGCCAGTTTAACAAAAACTGATGTTTCCAATTTAAGTTTAAACACTACAATATCAAGCAGCTGCTGTAAGACTAAGGCACAATCTGAACCCGAAGTGGAAGAGATTTCCCAGCCGATGGATACTCAAAGCTATTTATTTCACGAGCAAATCATCATGTCCGGCCACCAAAAGAGTGCTTTGCAGGATAAGCCAAAAGTACTAGTCGTTTCGCCCCAGCAAGTTATGATCTTGTATATGCATAAGCTTACTCCCTACGAACGTACAGAAATACAAGCCTATCCACAGATATATTTTATCGGGGCGAATGCCAAGAAGCGTCCCGGTGTATATGGACCCAATAACTCCGACTATGATAATGAACAAGGGGCTTATATACATGTCCCGCACGACCATGTTGCGTATCGTTATGAGATGTTGAAAATAATTGGTAAGGGCAGCTTCGGGCAAGTGATTAAGGCCTATGATCACAAAACCCATGAGCATGTGGCTCTTAAAATTGTGCGCAACGAGAAGAGGTTTCATCGTCAAGCACAGGAGGAGATTCGAATTCTCCATCATTTGCGTCGTCACGATAAATATAATACTATGAACATTATCCACATGTTCGATTACTTTACATTTCGCAATCATACTTGCATTACATTTGAGCTTCTTAGCATTAATCTATACGAATTGATTAAAAAGAACGGATTTAAGGGCTTCAGCCTTCAGTTGGTGCGAAAATTTGCACATTCCTTGCTGCAATGCTTAGATGCTTTGTATAAAAGCGACATTATTCATTGTGATATGAAGCCGGAGAACGTTTTACTCAAGCAACAAGGTCGTTCGGGTATAAAGGTAAGCCATATATTTATAATACCTATTATCTATATTATAAAATGTAGAAAATCGTTCCTTTGCCACCTCCGCAACGCACGAAACCTAATCTTATGATTTTTTTATATAATTTTATATTATTATGATTTTAGTCAAAAGTTTGCAAGGTAGTAAAGCAACAGCATTGCCGACGGTCTAAAGTATGTATATAAATTCTTGGTCAGCATCCACGGCCGAGTCGATAAAGCCATGTTCGTCTGTCCGATTATACGCAGACTAGTCCCTCAGTTTTGAAGCTATGACGGATAGGTCAACTATATCATATAGCTGTCGTAGAAAATATCCGTACATTTTTTGAAAAAAAAAAAAATAACTTCCTGTTTTGTACCATATATTTCTCAATTCTCTATGAGCTTTTTATATTTAAGAATTCCGGATTTAATTAAAAATTGAAAAAAATCATAACTTTGTCAGTATTTAACAAATTTTCTTCTACTTTGAGATACAAGCATTTTATGTTATTCTCGATTTTTATTTTTAATTGCGTAAAAATCTGACGACTTATTGATATAGCTGCCATAGGAACAATCGGTAAATGTAAGGGAAAATTACATTTTACTTTACATGAAAAATGTTAAAAATTCAAATATAATATGAATATGAAATTAATTCAAATTCTATTAAATTGGGATAGATTATAATTGATCAAATTTCAATATGCAAGGGTATACAAACTTCGGCGTGCCGTGATTTTGTAGTATATATGGTAAAGCAAAATTTTGTTTTGTAATTTTTATTCGTCGAAATAATATTTTATATATAATTTAAATCTTTCTTGGACAGGTGATTGACTTTGGTTCGTCTTGCTTTGAAAATCAACGAATCTACACATATATCCAGTCACGTTTCTATCGCGCTCCCGAAGTCATATTAGGCTCGAAATATGGCCGAGCCATTGATATGTGGTCATTGGGTTGTATCTTAGCGGAGTTGCTATCGGGTCATGCCCTGTTTCCGGGCGAAAATGAAAGCGATCAGCTTGCGTGCATTATTGAGGTGTTGGGAATGCCAAATAAGAATATACTAGCTAGTTCGAAGAGATCTAAATCATTTTTTAGCCCAAAGGGATATCCTCGCTACTGCACTGTCCGCACCATGTCGGATGGCATGGTTGTTCTTATCGGCGGTCAGTCCCGCAGGGGTAAGCCACGAGGACCGCCTTGCTCTAAGAGTTTATCCAAGGCGCTAGATGGCTGTAAGGATCCACTGTTCCTCAATTTCATACGCGGCTGCCTGGAATGGGATGCAGACAAGCGATTGACACCATCGGAAGCATTGAAGCATCCTTGGCTGCGTCGTCGCCTGCCGAGGCCGCCGAGCACTACAAGTGGCGGTTGTAATACAAGTGGAAATCAGTCCCCAGTAACGGGTAATAACAGGAAGATATATATAATATAAATATATAAAAATACTTAAATATTTATTTATTTTTTAGGTCTTAATAAAGGCTTTGCAAATGAAGTAATAAATATAAATTCCTCAACATCGACCACATCCATTTCGTTAACCATTGAAAGGGACAACGAAAATAGGCATTCCGATTTAAAACTCAGGAAACTGGCAAACTTAAATGTTAACGAAGGCGAATTAATAACGAAAACAGATACAGATCTCTTGGCAGAGAGTTTAAGAAAGGCCAGCGTTAATGATATCTCGCCACGAATATTATTACCATCAAGAACAACAACGACAACGCATTCAGCGGATTCTGGTGAAACATCTAGATCATATCCAGCATCTCTGCCCTATCTACCGCATTTAATGAACAATAATGGAATTAATAGTAAATAGAACTATGCATACTTGTACTTTTATAAAAAAATATGTATATATATGTTTTAGGATTTACTGGCTCCCTAAACACTCCCTCGGCCAACTCTCTGACCCAATTGGAGCATGTCACAACTCTGGATATCTTGCAAGATTACTCGTCGACCTCAAGCACGCCTAATTTAAAGGCAAAAGATCCAGCATCTGGATATGCCATAGATACAGCTAATGAGTCCTTAGCTAACCTAGCTAGTAGTGCTTACGTTATGGATAAATCCATTGAAATTATTAGTGGTAACTCCAACCTATCAAATACAAGAAATGATATGTAGCCAATTCCCGACAATATCATACATTTTGCCATTTTAATTATCATAAAAAGCGCAGTTTGTCATGTTTGTTATTGATTTGATTACTTATTTAAAAAAGGGGCACTGCCAATAAAAAGTGATAAAAATTAATAAGTAAAACATAAAGTCAAATCGCACACATAAATACATACAAAAATAAAGATCTCACAAAGATAAAAATTACAAATTTAAATAAGTATGCATTTTTATTACAAATAGAATTGCTGGAAGTAGACAACTTTGACTCTCATGTTGCATTAAAAAGCGAACCCTCTCTCTTAAAATAAATACAAGTATTTATATACATGAATAAATATGTAGAAGGATTTTTTACTAAGGCAATTTGGATTCATTTCCGACTATTTTAAAAATAAAGATTAAATATCGGTAGAAGATGAAAAGGATTAAAGCGAGACTCCTAAATAATTTAATATTTAAACCTTTCCAGAGTGTTACAATTTTATTCAAAGCTTGCAACGCAGTGAAGGAGGCTCACAAGTCCCTAAGTTTTGAAGCTATCTAAATGAAACTTAGCAGATTGTCTACTTACAGTGGGGAGCAAAAGAGATTCCATGACCAACTTTTTCATGTTTGGGCGCAAATAAAAATAAAACGAATAAAGTAAATGACAAAAACTTTTTTTCTCTTAAATACCTTGATTATTTTTAACAATTAGGCGTATGTTTCAAAATAGTAAGGGAATAAATAGAATAGTTATGATTCTGAAACAAATACAAGCGGCATGTACTCAGTTTTGCACCATCCGTTGTTCGCTTATTTTAATTGCTCTTCTTACTATCTTATCAGCAATTGACCTGCGGATTTACCGTTTATTTTTTGCATTTATTATTCGTTGTCAGAATTCATAAAATCACTCTCTTTCATAAGTTTATTTGTAGAGTTTGGAATTTTGTCTCTAACTATTTGCTGAAAATGAAGAAGCTGTCTCCTAATAAAATAAAAGGTATTGTCTCTCTGACTAAAAGTGGGTGTTCGACACGCATTATTGCTGAGAAGCTGCAAATTAGCCAATCTGTGGTTGTCAAGGTGCAGTAGAGGCAAA
>VNJS01005378.1:0-18673 GCA_008042575.1 Drosophila watanabei
TGAATTGGCTGAGGATTGTCGGAAGTCAGCACTGGTCCCCGCCTCTGATCCGACTGCGAGGTACTCACCCTCGGGCTCGTCCTTGTCCTCGGCCAAAGAGGAGAGTCGCTTGGCGCGCTTCTTCGTTTGCTGCGGTGTCACCGAGGATCCCTCCCTTACTGCCGGAACGCTCTCCTCCACCTTGGCCTCGGCGTCATGGCTTTCGGACGTGGGGGCCAGGCCGTAGAAAAGCTGGTCCAGCTCCTGGAAATGGGCCTGAAAAAGGGACGCTATGTTGACTCCAACTGGGCGGGGAGAAGCGGCTGCGGGGAGCGGGGACTTACCAGGCGCAGGACCTCCAACTCCCGCTGCAGACCCGACAGCGAACTGAGCACGCCCATTACGTCCTCCATGTTGCACGATCTGCTTTACGGTTTGATTATTATTTACACAATTATGTACACTTTTCGGGGACTGGCCGCTTGGCGTTTTCATACGTTGATTTCAAATGGCGGCAATATGGCTTTCCCCCTAAAAAATCCCAAAAAGTCGAAATTGAAGTTCCCCCTAAAAAATCCCAAAAAGTTGAAAATCGAAGTAATCTAAAAATTTGTAAGGCTTAATCTTAGTAAAACAGCGTTTGTAATCAGTGGGAGAGAGAGCGATAGGCTTAGTAGGAAACATTAAAAAAGATTAGCAGAAGAAAACAATTTATTTTTAAGTGTGACCGCTTATTCAGAAGGTCTTTTGACATTTTTCTAAGGCAAAGAATACGGTCTTACTTTGTTGGCAACCGGATATATTTAAAATACAACATCGACTTTTATGCTTTGTTTTAGAATACTATTTGTCCTTAAGCGATTGCGGGAGCTGATGCGGAGATGGGGAGCTGACCTATTTTATCCTCGATGGCCCACGACAACCTTTTTGTTTATTTTTAACATTTCCTTCCGGGTAATATTAATAATCATAAGAACCCAATTATCAAAAATTTTTATACAAAATATTGTATTTAGTTAAAAAGAAGAAATTGAATTGGTCTTCTGAACTCTTTGATTTGTCTGACGTAATTTTAGCTCATTTTAATAAAGAAATTAATTTACAATTTCGGTTAATTTTTCAAATCTGGCAACGCTGGTTTGGCAGCTGCTAACAGGCTTGTGCGTGCTGTGAAGCGCACTTCCTGCAGCGCTGTTCAACACTTGACGCTGGCAAGAAGTTCCCGCGCAAAATAAAATACACATCTAAACTGCTTCGGAAGGCGATTTTTAATGCAGGAAATTTATGGGTATCTAATTCTCATTATAGCTAATTAAACTAAAACGTGTTTAACTGGTTTTATGAAGTTGGCAACTGAAAATATCCGGCTCCTGGGAACTAGTTCATTATACAACCATCTCTAGATGCCCGTGTTGCAAGTCCCTCCAGACCTATCATTCTGAGATAAATATGACAACGAATGAATTTCAGCAGTAAAGGAAAATTAATAATATGAAGATAACACCACAACGAAAATTTGTTCATGGTACGCCGCTTTAATTAAGCGAAAATATGCTGGCACTTTTGCCAGTGTTGGGCACGAACCACGACGATAGTATCGCCGTGGCGAGCTGGCCATATCGCCCATCTCTGGCACATCGCAGTTTTTCAGAACAGTTGGTCAGATTGGCCTATCGGCCAAAATGCTAAAAAAAGCTAAAGAACAGGCTTAGAAGAGAGTTTTCATTTGTATTTCACGTTTATTTACGCCTCCGTGGGATGTGCACACGAACGAGCAGCCGTGCCGCGGAGTAGACACTGTGCCCCGCGAACTCGAACCCCGAGAAGCCCCGCCATCGCATCGCCCGCGATTTGCGACTTGCGCCCTGCGAGTGAGCAGCTGCAGCGGATCCCGCCGATCCCTCAGATCCCGCCATGGGGCTCGACTTCGACGCCGTGGAGTACTGCAAGGGCGTGAAGAGCCAGCAGGCCCAGCCGCCGTTCGCCTGTCCCGTGCGCGGCTGCGACCGCAGCTACAAGACGATCATGGGCCTCCAGTACCACTTGATGAAGTACGACCACGACAATCCCCAGCCCCTCACGCCCGTGCTGACGCCGAGCCGGAAGAAGGCGCGCTCCCGCTCCGGAGCACACCACTCCACGCCGCGCCCCCTCAAGGAGCAGCCCCAGCCCGGCAGCGGTGCGGCGGACGCCAAGAACGGCTGCTCCTCGGCGGGCGGTGGCGCCGGAGGGGGCGGAGCGACAGGAGGGGGCGCCGGGCGGCAGTACGCCAATCCGGAATCGCTGGTGGCCTACAACGAGGAGGAGGCTACCGTGACGTTCAACCTGGACGGAAAGAGTGTGCGCCTGGGCATCGACGACGCCCTGCCGCTCGTGGAGGACGAGGAGTTCGCCGCCTTGGTGGCAAGGGGCTGCATCTTGAACGCTGACGCCCCGCCACTGGAGGAGAACGCGCCCTGGGCCCGAGTCCAGGTGCCGGTCGCGAGGGTGGTTGAGATTCCGGACTACCGAGTGCCTGACGCCCCGCCGCGACCGCTGGCCTACTACCGCTTCATCGAGAAGTCGCTGGAGGAGCTGGACGGCGAGGTGGAGTACGACGTGGACGAGGAGGACTCCGCCTGGCTGGAGCACATGAACGAGGAGCGGCAGCGGCTCGGGCTCAACGCCGTGGGCATTGACACCATGGAGCTGCTGATGGACCGCCTGGAGAAGGAGTCGCACTTCCAGGCGGCTGCCAACGGCACCCCCACTGGCGTCGAGGTGGACGACGACGCCGTCTGCTGCATTTGTCTGGACGGCGAGTGCCAGAACACGAACGTGATACTCTTCTGCGACATGTGCAACCTGGCGGTGCACCAGGACTGCTACGGCGTGCCCTACATACCCGAGGGCCAGTGGCTGTGCCGGCGCTGCCTGCAGTCGCCCAGCAAGCCCGTGAACTGTGTGCTCTGTCCGAATGCAGGTGGCGCCTTCAAGCAGACGGATCACGGCCAGTGGGCGCACGTGGTGTGTGCCCTTTGGATACCGGAAGTGCGGTTCGCCAACACCGTCTTCCTGGAGCCCATAGGTGCGTAGTTCTCTTCTTCACTCTCTCTGAATGTACAATTAAAACGTGTTTCTCCCCCCAGATTCCATTGAGACCATTCCCCCAGCCCGTTGGCGACTCACCTGCTACGTGTGCAAGGAGAAGGGTCTGGGCGCGTGCATCCAGTGCCACAGGAACAGCTGCTATGCCGCCTTCCACGTCACCTGCGCGCAGCAGGCGGGCCTCTACATGACCATGGACACGATTAAGGACGGCCACAATGATTCCTCCATGCACGTGCAGAAGTTCGCCTACTGCCACGCCCACACGCCAGCGGACGCCAAGCTGAAGATGAACGTCCCGGACTTTGAGGACACGCGCCATAAGATGCGGGAGGCCCGCAAAGCTCTGGCCAAGAAGCGCTCGACGGCGCCGGTGGTGCTCATTCCGACGATACCGCCCGACCGCGTCCAGGAGATCGCCACCATGGTGACGATGCAGCGCAAGAAGGAGTTCCTCGACCGCATTATCGCCTACTGGACGCTCAAGCGGCACTACCGCAACGGCGTGCCGCTGCTGCGACGCCTCCAGAGCCAGGGGAATAACCATGGCGTGATACAACGTAACGGCATCGAAGGATCCCCGGACACGGGCGAACTGTACCGGCAACTCAAGTACTGGCAGTGCCTGCGCCAAGACCTGGAGCGGGCGCGCCTGCTGTGCGAGCTGGTGCGAAAGCGAGAGAAGCTAAAGGTGGCCTTTGTGCGCATCTCCGAGGAGGTGGTGATGCTGCAACTCAATCCGCTGGAGTCGGCGCTGGGCAAACTGCTGGACTCGCTGGAGGCGCGTGACACCATGGAGATATTCCGCGAGCCGGTGGACATTAGCGAGGTGCCCGACTACACGGACATCGTGAAGCAGCCCATGGATCTGGGCACGATGCGGTTGAGGCTAAAGGAGTGTCAGTACACGTCGCTGGAGCAGCTGGAGGCGGACTTTGACCTGATGATACAGAACTGCCTGGCGTACAACAACAAGGACACGGTGTTCTATCGCGCAGGCATTCGGATGCGCGACCAGGCGGCGCCACTCTTTGTCCAGCTGCGCAAGGAACTGCAGCGGGATGGCCTTCTAGAGCGAACGCAGCGCTCGCACGTCGACCACGTCGAGGTGGAGGTAGAGCAAGAGCTGCGCCAGCTCCTGGCGGCGCCGGCCAGCGAAGACGTGGTCCAAAAATTGCTGATTCTCGCCGACAAGTCACAGGTACTGAAGAACCCCAGTTACCGAACCAAGAAGATCAAGCAGATCCGCTTGGAAATCACACGGATGCGCAAGAGTCTCCAAAAGGCGCGCTTTGCCGCAGTGAGTACTTGCTTTACCGATCTAACTTCCTTGTGAGCAAATCCCTTAATTAACCTTTCTCTGCAGCGGTACTCGTCCAATGCTAACCAATCCCAAAGCGACGATGAGGATACGATGGGGGCTTCGCCCCTCAAAAAGCGTACGCGTAAGCGCCTGAACAGCACCGCCATTGATATGGACGTAGATCATGATGACGAAGATGATGAAGACGATTCGGATGACGACTCCATGGCTGAGGCCGATGGAGACGATACAGTGTCCAAGGACTTGCTCAACGCCACGCAAACACCGCCCTGCAGTCCCATAAAGAGTCTCAACAACAGCAGCTCCCCAGTGGGCATTAATCGGAGGTAAGGAGTGCTCTTCATAAGAGCCTTTACCCATTGACCGCTATTTCCAAGTCTAATCCCTTGTAATCCCTCCAGAACGGCCATATTGCTAACCCGCAAGTCTCAGGCGGCGCTCAAGCGACCCTCTGAGCCCTTGACGACGCCCGTGAAGGAGGAGCACCAAAACTCGCAGTCCTCCAACACTCAGTCTACCAGCGGCAGCTCGTCCTCTGCCACTACGGCTGCTACCGCCGCCTCCAGTACGCCGGGAACGTTGAACCATATCCTGGCCGCAGCTCCGCCCTCTGGCTCCGGATTTGCGCTGACGCAGAACAGCAGCAGTGGCGGTGGAACCCTCGGGTCGGCAGCAGCAGTGGGAGTGTCATCTTCGGCTGGAGCAGCAGCAGCGGCGAGCCTGGCCTCCACTGCCTTGTCGATAAGCAGTAAACTGGGAATGAGTATGGGCGGCAAGTCGCCCAAGAGGCCGGGTCGATATCGTCGCTTGCCAGAGCTAAGGCACAGTGCCTCCATGTCGCCAAAGAAGTCGCCCAATCCGGCGGTGGCGGTCAGTCAAGCCCTGCCAATGCCCGATCCTCTGCCCTTCGAGCGCATCCCCGACAGCTTTCGCGTGTATCGAGCCAACAATCAGCGGGACGTTAGCGACAGTGATGATGCGCCCTCACAGTCGAGCAGTCCGTGCAGCAGCTGCTCGGACTTCAGCATGTCGGGCAGTTGCTCGGACTTTGACAGCGACGAGGCGAGCGACGGCGATGCGGATGGAGACGGCGGAAGAAGCCGCAGTGAGGAGCGGGAGTCCACCTCGCAGGATGGAACCACAGACGCTATGGACATGCAGCATGCGAGTCTCAACCACACCCAGGGCAACAACAATGGCAACATGGCCATCAGCAGCAGTAGCGGAGGAAGTGGCGGCAGCTCCAGCGATGACGACGAGGATGAGGAGCGGCCACTTAGCGCGCGACAGGGTAAGGCATCGAGGCTAACCACGCGGAGCACACCCACGCCAGCCGCAATGGCACGAGGAGCATCTATGTCAGCGGCTCGGGGTCGCGGCAAGCGGCGCAGCAATCTCAGCGAGTCCACTAGCTCCACGGCCACTCCACCACCGCTGCTGCGGAGGGGCGGCAAGCTGCGCTCAGCCACTCCCAACGCCTCGCCGCTGGTTAACAGCATAAAGGCCAGGCGGAACACGATGGCGGCTGTCACCACAACCACCACGACGAATAATAATCGGAGCAGGCTCGCCGAGGATGCCAATTGCTCGGACCGGCACAACAACTCCCACGCGCACGGCCAGAAGCCCACGCTGGAGCCGCTTCAGCTGGTGTGGGCCAAGTGTCGAGGATATCCCTGGTATCCTGCCCTCATTCTCGACCCGAAGACGCCCAAGGGATTCGTTTACAACGGCGTCCCCCTGCCCGCTCCGCCCACCGACGTGCTTGCGCTGCGCAAGAACTGTATCGACGACATCGTGTTCCTGGTCCTGTTCTTCGACGTGAAGCGCACCTGGCAGTGGCTGCCGGCCAACAAGCTGGATATCCTCGGGATCGACAAGCAGCTGGACCAGCAGAAGCTGGTGGAGTCGCGGAAGCCGGCGGAGCGAAAGGCGGTGAAGAAGGCGTATCAGGACGCGCTGCACTACCAGAGCCAGGTCTCGGATTTGGAGGGTCAAGGGCCCGACCCAATCATGTGAAAGCTGATGGCCCGACTGCACTTGTAGGTGGTGCCCCAATGGCTTTTTGGTCACCTAGTTTGCCCCACTACTAGAGATCCCTCGTATTTTTATATCTCGTTTGTTGTTACTCGATGCTCGAAGACGACGTGGAAGCAGTTGAAGAAGGCCCTCCATTAGAGTATTTCGTTGGCGAATTTCCAGTTAGCACTGCAAGTGTCTTTACCTTTCGTTTGTTGCCAAGTCTCCAGGGAAACCATTCATTATGTACAGTTTTTGTAATACGCGCAGTTATCGAATTCGGTTGGAGGAACCTACTCTGTATATTATTTGGTCGCTGTGGCCGCCCCACATGGAATTTATAACCTCAAGACGTTTCACGCGAAATCAAATCAATGTTTAAGTTAAATAGTTTTAAGCGCAAACCAGTTAGTTAAGTCAGAAAAAGCTAAGCAATTATGCGCCTCGAGTTAAAGATCGTGTAAAAACATAAACCGCTAAATAGAGGATAGGAATCGATTGCAAACTGTATAGATGTGTGTGAGTGCGCGTGGTGTTTCAACATAAACCGATATATCTCCATATGCTATAGTGTACGTGTTCGTCTTGATTTCCCATGAACAAATAATATATATATTTGATGATTATTATGATGTATTACGATGAGGAGGATTACTATTATGACTATTATTATAATTACTGTGTGTAATTAATGCAACAAATTCGTATGCCTAAGTGGAAAGCGTAGACAATTAAGTATTGAAGTAGTTAAGCCCAACCACGCCCCGACCCCAGGAATCCGCCACCACACACTTACCCCAACACCAACACCACCACCTTTGCCCTTAACATGATTGAATATTGTTTAAACTTAATGGTAAATTAAATGCAGAAAAATAAATGTTTTAAACAAAAACTTTCCTACCTTGCAGTTTGTCAGCCACTGCCACCCGTTGCACAGCAACTGGCCCACAGTTTTAGCAGCCTCATTTCGCAATTGTCACCGAAAGTGCGTCAGTGAAGTTCGGGAGGAATTGCCTTACATTTATTTTTTGATTTTGATTACCCGGGTCATTCACCAGGGCCCGGAGAGTCTCCCCTTAACAGTGTCATATTCCGCACATCAATTATCACCCGGACAGATGTTTTGTTTTACAGTTTTAGCCACGTGATGCACTGAAAAGTTATGGCCAATTGACTTTCGATTTCATCACCAGCCTGCGTCGTAGAACAGTTATTCCGAAGGTTTGACGAGACGTACAGTTTTGGAATCACTATTAACCTAAGGTTAGAACGCGCTTGGCCATACATTACTATTTCCATCGAATTTGCCCCAGAAATGTAATAAATTATGCAGTTAAATGATGTAATTAAGTTATTAAATTATTTGCTAAATTCGCATTTAAGAATAAATGCCTGATTTACGGTACAGTATATGCATCTTAATTTCCTTACAGTTTCACAGCCACTCTACTGGGTCTTCTTTGACATTCACACAGTTTGCAAGTCAAGACTCGCGGCCCAGAAACATGATTTAAGCCAATTAATTTGAAAGGCAAACATTAAACCACAAGATTGAGCGAAGCGATTGAACAAACAGTCACAGCAAATCATAAACAAAGTGAGTTTTTTGTTCAAATAAATCTTGAAATATTCGTTACGCATTTTTCACGTGCTTAGACTTGAAAAAACAGACAAACAACAAGCAATTGTGTCTGAGGCGCAATGCACAAATCAAGTGCTAAGCCCAGCTTAGAGCCGTCAGACGGCAGTGAAGTGGCTACCGTTTAATGGGGGAATCGGAGGGGCTATTAAACAACTCAATTTCAGCTTAACAGTAGATGATAGAACGCCCAAAATCGCCAGCTGCTGGCCTTAATTATTAATGCAAATTAACGGCTGTCGGCGTCTGAAGTTTATCGACTGTTGTGTTTGTGTTTGTTTGCGCTCGCCATGTTCGACGAGTGACCACCGGTCACTAGTGCCTGCATCTTGGCCAAGTTCCGAGTGTTCCGAGTGCCAAGTGCCAGCTGTAGGTCATTGCGTTGGCGCTCTAATTGATGTTTTTATTACGCACATAATTACTGTCTATTTGGCCCCTTCAAACGGAACTGAGTGCGCGGGAAGTTCCCCGAAACTCGTTTCTTTATCTGGGGCCATGTGACGTCAAAGACGGTGCTCCGAATCGGACACAAGAGAGTTTAAAAAAAGAATATAGGGGTTTGAAAATAAATGGCCTTGATGTTGGCTCCACAACGAGGGCCGGCATCAAATTATGAGGAGCAAACCTTTGCGAAAAGTTCAAGCTCCTGCCCCACATCCCAGGATTTTTTCGGGTTTCAGGTTTCCCCAAGAGTCTTTCAAGGTTTTTAAGTTGGAAAAGCAAATAAAAATGTCCTAAAATTATTAAAGTTTAAGCTGTTAAGATGCTTCGTTCTGCCAATTGCCTGTATTTTCGTTGTTATTGAAGAAATATAATTTGATCTGGTGTGTCGCTCCAATTAATTTGAGCCTCCATAAGCTTCTCAGCGATTTTGATCGTATTTTAACGATTGTATTTTTTATTTATTATTTGAGTTCAACGCAAAAATATTTGCTTTGGGGAGAAATATATATTTTTTGCTGACGTTAGTGAATGATTAAAAGAAATACGAAAATAGCAAAAACGTAGTTCATTCAGTACGATTGGACTGTTATTGAGTTTCGCTGGTAAATTAATTTAAATTCGCGCGCAGCCCAAATGACGTCTTGGGTTATTTGGTCGTCGCTATTCGCACGTGATTTAACCAGCGTGCACCGCGAATAACCCCGTAAAAGATGCAAAGACATCGTCGAGCTCCGGTTATTGGGGCTTTGGAATTTTCGGCGGAACCGCGAGCGGTTCAAGTGCGTTTGTTGGCCATAAACCTTTGCCGCTTCGTCTCACCTGGCCACCAGCTTCGTTTCCAAGCAGCTGTGTCTCAGACATTGGAATTTATTGGTTCACGAGAGGAATCCGGTGACAGCTGATCCGGAAAAGCAGGCAGCAGCCAAGCCAGCACATACACAGAACAAAAATTAATACTGTTTAATTTGATATTAAGTGAAATAAGAGTATATATATATTACATTTTATGATATTTTATAGTATTGTTTGTCTATAAATAAAGAATAATAAAGAATCGTATTGCTAGGCCCACCATTATTATACCATAATTAACATCTCCGTTAATTGCAGCTCAATTAATATTCAAAATGTATCAGATATATCACAACAGATACTTTTTCTTTATCTGTATCTGCCGATGGCGTGATGAGATGGCACACCATGTTCAGACATCTTAATGAAGCACCGGGACGCGCTAATCAACGCCCAATTAACACCTGATGTGTGCAGCGTTTGCGGATTGCGTATACGCCACCGAACCGCATTTGCCGGAGTTTGGCATGCAAAATCGCTCTTAGCAGCTGATAAGATAAGCGAAAACGTGGCTAGCCAGCAGTAAGCACTTTGATCTGCATTAATTAGCGCGGACGTGCCTCCGTCTCCATTCAATGATATCGAACGACCGACCGGGGACAACAGAATCATTAAAGAATCAATTGTTTCCGACGCACGCGCCCGAAAAAAGGAATATGTTCCAGCGGACGATCTTGAGCGTCTAGAAGCCCCATCTACGGATCTACGTCACATGAGCCAACGTGACTGTGGTCAGTTCAAGAAATAAAGAAATCTATACTAGACACTTTCCCCTCGGGCCTGGCAACAAGATCACAAAGATCTCTCGAAAGACAAGTTATGAAATGGCTCAGCTTGGGAAAGCGGCGGCCCCTCCTGACGAGGCTTACGTGTGACTTTGGAGGTATGCTTATTACCTCAGAGTGCGAAATCTGAAAACCTCTAGAGCCGCCAAGGTGAATCTTGAAGCCAAGCCAAGTTCGTCAATTGGAGCAGGTAATTGGGCCAGCATGTGATCAATGAGTGCCTTCCATCTGACTGGAAACAGCCAAAAAGCAGAAAATAATCAGCACTGGCCAGATAAGCTAATGTTCGGAGAGATAACTCCAGCCAAGACATTTCTTTTTTGATAAAATCACCACCGAAGTGGCACCACCATCTCACAGAGAAACTCACTTAACGGAAGTAATAATGTGATTTCGATTTTAACATATTAATTTATAGAATTTTAATTGAGTCATGACCGGTTGGTTCTTTATTTTTATGTCCGGAGCCACCAGATATGATTCAGCTCCTCGCTCAAAAGTATTTCCCCTGAGATCAGATATCCATTTATATATATAAGTCGGGCCAGGAATGCGTTAACTCCTCTCTACCGCCAAGCGAGCCTCTTCTCTCACTTTGTATGTTTGTGTGCGAAACAACAAAGCTGATCCAGAGTTTGCGATTCCTGCAGCTGAAAAAGCCACAAAAATGTGCGGGAAATAATATAATTTGCCTGATTGACATTGTTTAACCTTATTGCACATTTGCCTCCTCCGTCCAGCGCCCTGCATGGGCCATATAACGGCGCCGGCTGGAATTAACTTGAATTTATTGAGTCGCGGTCGGCCAGGAAACCGGTCCTGAGGAAGGGGCATTCCTCCGCCCTGCCAGCACCGTTCTCCCTTCTGGCTCGGATCACCGACCATCGGGCATTTCAGGCGCGACCAGACGGCGACTGTACAAAAGTGGCTGCGACTAAATATAAATTAACTCCTGTCGCTGGTCGTCGTCTTATTTGGCAACTGGATGCTGGAATCAGGAAGGGGCAGGAACCAGGCAGCCAAAGCCTTTGAGTTTTGACAAATTTAAATAATTATCCCGCGCATAGAGCGTGTCATTGATCAATCGATAGTCGATTGGGCCCCTGGGAGCAGGTCCAGTTTTATGCTGGAGTCCAGTCCCTTCACTCGCTTAAGCCAGGCCAAGAGCCATAAATTCCCAGCAGACGGGCTAAAAATAAAACCAGGCTTAACCTTGAAGCATAACGGAAGAAGCCAAGCGAAGGCTGGTCATGTTCCGTCCTGGGAGCAAGGGCTCCCGGGGAGGAGGACAGCCAATTAAGTTCGAGATAAAGAACCCCGGCGACCTAGGGCAACAGAATATTTATTGAAGCATCCTGTTGCACCCAACGGTCGGCCCAAGGACATCCACAACCGCTTCCACAACTACTTGCGGTTCTTTTCCACTCGCCGGCACGCAGGTATAAAAGCCCTCGGCCGAGGGCCACCACCGCAACAGTCTTCCAGCATCAGCAGTCGAAGTCGTAGCGAAGTCTTGGAGCACCACCCGAGCCCCAGAAGTCCTACTAGTCGCTGCCCCCACCGCCAAGCCAGAGCAAGATGCGCCTCTTCCTGATCGGCCTGCTGGCCCTGGGCTCTGCCCGAGCCTTCTCCGTCGTCCGGACGCTTCCGGTGTCGCAGCCACATCCCCAGCTGGTGGCCTATGCGCCGGCCCGCGGCGAGTTCCCCGTGGTCAGTGGCCTGGCCCAGGGCTATGTGCGCTACTACGACGGCACAGGAGCGGAGCGGCTGCTGGCCTACAACTACCCAGAGCCCCTGAACGGCATTCGCGACCTGGCCACCTCAACCGCCAGTCTGATCCGGTCTGGTCAGGAGCAGGAGAGCCAGCAGGTTGCCCTCTTCCGCGCCTGGTGCGAGCAGCGCTACCAGGCCATGCGCCAGGAGCTGGAACGTCTGAAGGCCCAGGGACTGAAGCCCAGCGCCAGTATGCTGGCCCAGTTCGAGCCCCTCGAGCAAATCGTCAAGTTCTCCGCCTTCGAAGCCGTTCCCGGATTGAGTCCCGAGGTCCAGCGAGCCCGCGACGAGCAGCTGCGCATCTGGAACGAGGCCAGGCTCGAGGTGCTGCGCGCTGAACAGGCCCAGCAGCAGCTCGGCCAGTACCAGATAAAGAAGCAGGAAGTGCCTTTAATCTATGGTCAGCAGCAGGTTCTGATCAAGACCTCGACGCCTCAGGTGGCCAAGCCGATTGCCACGCCTCAGACCCACTCCTACGGACAGTTCGGCCAGAGTCAGGACAACCTGCTGCTCAAGACGGTATCGCTTCCCGCTCCGCAGCCCGTGGAGGAGACCGCAGAGGTTAAGCTGGCCCGCCAGGAACACCTCAAGCAGTTCAACGAGGCCCTCCTCCGCCAGCCTGCCCAGGAAACGCCAATTGTGAAGACTATTCCTGGAATCCAGCAGCCATTTGTGGCCGAGCCCCAGACTCAGCCAATCTTCCAGACCCCCACAACGATTACCCAGGTCCTCATCAAGACATCCGCCGTCCAAGATCAGCAGGCTCCGCAACCCATTGAGGAGACCCCAGAGGTGAAGCGGGCACGCGAGGAGCACCTCAAGCAGTACAATGAGGCCCTGCTCCGTCAGCCGGCGACGCCCGAAGAACCCATCCTGAAGACGACACCCATTCAGCCGCAGGCCATCACCTTGCGGGATCAGCAGCAGGCTCCTCAGCCCATTGAGGAGACGCCAGAGGTGAAGCGAGCCCGTGAGGAGCACCTCAAGCAGTTCAACGAGGCCATCCTGCGCCAACCCATTGACACACAGCAGCAGCCCCTGGTTCCCATTGCACCCATTCCCCTCTTCGCTTCCCAGGCTCCTCAGATTGTGAAGAGCTCGATTGGCCAGCTCGAGGGTCCGCAGCCCATCCAGGACACTCCCGAGGTCAAGCTGGCCCGCGAGCAGCACCTGCTCCTCCTGAACCAGGCCAAAATAAAGGCCGAAGACAAGGTGGCCGACATAACGGACCTGATCCGCCTGGAGGAGCGTGAGCGGGAGAGCGAGCGACTGCAGGAGCTGGAGCTGCGCAGGCAGGAGGAAAAGGAGGCCGAGCTCGAGCGCCAGAGGGAGGCGGAGCGCATGCGCGAGGAGTTCCGTCTGCTGGAGGCCGAGCGTTTAAAAATCGAGCTTGAGGATCGCCAGCGCCTGGAGAGCGAGCGCCAGGCTGAGCAGCAGGAGCTCGACCAGCTGAAAGTCACCACCAGCTACGAGAAGGGAACTCCCGAGTACCTGCACAAGGCGGAGCAGTTCAAGACCATCAGCAGCCAGGCCCAGGCCCAGCCCAAGCCCCAGTCCCAGGCACAGCCCAACATTGTGACCCAGCAGCAGTCGGTGCAGAACGGCTTCTTCCTGCGCATCCAGACCAATCAGCCAAGTGCCATCCAGACATCCCCCACAGCACCCATCACCGACACTCCCAATCCCTTCCTGGTGAAGTACACTCCCCAGCCACAGCCACACTCACTGCAGCAGCCACTGCAGCAGCCCCTGCCCATTCCCATCCTCTCCAAGATGCAGCAGGAAGTCAGCTTCAGCGCCAGCTCCTCCAGCGAGTTGGACAAGGCCACCAAGGAGCACTTCCGCGCCCACGAGATCGCCCTGGAGCAGCTGCGCCTGGCCAACCTGAAGAACCCCTGGACAGGCCCCGACTGCCAGCACTAGGAGGAGGAGGAGGGAGACCTGCCAGTCCGCATCCGAATTCGAATCACTTGCATTGCCTTAGGTTAGCCCACAACCACAACCACATCCACACCCGCACCCTGCACAGTCTCACCCATTCGCATAACACCACTCATACACATACTCGTACACCTGTATAGCTTAAGCGATTCACTCCGAGTCCCGAAACCGATTCAAAATGCATTCAGTTGAGAAACAACACAAACGGAACCGAACGTGGAGTGCACGCAGGGCACCTTTTGGGCGGGACCGGGGCGGGGATCGGGTTGGAACAAAGGAAATGGCTTTCTCGACTTTACAGTTATAGAACGCTGGGATGCTAATTCGAGTCGCCAGATTGTCGGTCGATCAGAATGCGCATAAAATGCTAAAATTGCGCCGCAATCTGGCACAGATGAAGATGTTATCTGATCCGCTCGGATCCGATTCTGATCGATTCAGTTCTTAGCACTTGACGCATAAATAACAAGTTGGTGTTGAGGCTAAATTTGATAACCAGGCTAGGGGATACTCTCTCCCCTCTACTTAATAATCCTTTTTAGATGGATTTTATCCTTAAACTCTGCAGAGTCACAGGCAAAGGCGAGGGGAAACACTCCTCCAAAGGGGATTGATTTACACTGATAATTACGCGTGGGATTTTCAGTTTTTTTCCGCTAGGTGGGGCATGGAAAACTGTAGCTTTATCTCAAAATAATGCCACTCCGCAGCCAACTAATCTGCATAACAAATTTGGTAACTCTAGCGAAAATGGTGTCACACTTCTAGCTGTTTATACAAACTCCGCTATTGACCCTGATCAGGAATACGAATGCAACTTTTTTTAGGCCCGTTACAAAAAATCTCCATAAATCGAATATATGTAGCCTTAGGCATATGAAAATGCTCCACAAATTTATACGGAACGCAGTCCACTTAGCGCCCACAAGCGTCCTCACTGACCTATCGCAAATCGCAAATCGAACGGTCGCTCCGACCGTTAATCGCCGCTGGAATTGATGAAATTACCGTTCCCCCGCGTCGCACCGATAAGATTTCGCTGTCGGTGCTGTCCGTGGTTACGTGGCGTATGAGTAACGGCAGAGTGACTAATGTGGCGCCAGAGATGTTCTATTGGTACGAACATGGCCATATATGGAGCAGCCTCCGGTATCTGCTCCGCTGGTGGCGGATGCAGAGACGCTTGATAAGACAAGATTTTGATATTACAGAAGATCTGTCGTGTTTGAAGAATGCGCTGTCTGCAGGTTCCAAAGTTCGCTCTATGAATCACATTTAGGGGGGGGGGGGCGTAACACTTGCTACTTCTGCCACCGGAAAGCTCACATGATTATTGCCGGCGGGTCCAAAGTTTGCTTCCTCCTACACAAAGCGAAAAATGTCAACAAAACGCCCATTGTTTGTATATTAGAGGGTCATATTTGGGGTATGTCTATCATTATAAGGTTAAGTACAATAGATAATTGTTTGGTTTGCTTTTAGATGCTCAAAAGTAAACTTTAACTTTAATCATATTAAACTTAGTTATGGAAATTCTTTAGAATTTATCGGAGTATATAATCATTTAAAATAAGACAGTTTCATATCAATAATTTATAACAAACTGATATGATAAAGAAAGTTTAGTTATAAATTATTAAAAGGATATTATCCCTGATCTTTATCTCGGTGTATCGATGGCTTATCTGTTGCCAATCGAAACAATCCCCCTGACTGAAACCATATTGATAAGTGACTGATGTTTGGCTGATGCAACTTTCGACTTCAGCCCGGCCAGACGGGTCCAAACAATGGGGTTACGCTCCGGTCGTTGATAAAGCCCGATTTGGCCTTGTTCCGGCACATTTGGGATTTGGGCCATTCCAATACCAATTCCAAAATGCGCAGTTTCTTCCGGCTATATTTGCCTCTATGTGCGAATTATGCGTGCATATTTATAGAAACCGCAGAGGCAAATCTGAGGCTTGTGTTTACATTATTTCAGCTGGCCCACAATGGAACAATATACGGGTAGTGACTGGCGAAAACACCTTTCAAATCGAATTCCCCGAAATAGGAAATATTTCAAAAATTCTTTTAATGGCTGCCGCCGCGTGAGCAGATTCCTTCAATCATCTGAATAAATAAATAAAATTGCAGGGGATTCCTGCAAATTTCATAACATTAGCCAGGTATGAGTGCTCTGAGATGCACAATTTCTGGGAAAAATATAAATCTGATTCATTTTTGTTTAGGTTGGGAATCAAAAATACATTCAGATAGTTCGGGGATCTTTCAGTTTTTAACCTAAACATGTAATAAAATTCATTCTAATATAAAGATAAATAATCACTTGTGAGTGATCATGATAAAGAAAACAAAACCTTCAAAAGACAACTGATTATATTGCTCTTGATATTTGTCATTATCGATACAAAGAACTTCCTTTCCCAAAGCAAACCTAATTGCTTACTTCCCCAATCACAGTTTTTACCACTTCTCTGCAACTTGACTTACTCAATTTCGCCAGGAATCCCAATCATAATCGCAATCTGTAGCCGATTTAACAAGCGAGTTGTAAATAAGTCAGACTGCCTTTTGGCCAGCTCCTACCTTGGCCATAAATGGAAATGTCTGTCCGGTAGTTCCCCCCAACAAGCCGTTAAGTGGCAGGCAAACAACGGCACTTTCTGTCGCCTAAATTTATATTTCTTTGGAAGTACCGATAAGAGCAGTAAAAAAAAGCCCAGATAAATACAATGAAAACTGCAAAACAACAAATATACTGCTGATACAAATTTTCCGACAATTATTTGCCTTGATATTTATGCAGAATATTTGTTATTGTGGTCGCCTCGCTGGGTATTTTTAGCAAAGGCGACAAGTTATTTTTAACACTCCATGTTATTTTGGGAGCCATGCTAATGCGCCGCAGACGATAATGACAATGACGGAGTCACTGTCGAGTTGGGGCCATCACTCAGGCCGTCGGGTTCCGAGTCCCCACTACTACTGGTCAAAAGCGCTTGCTTAAAGCCATGTAAACAGCAATTAGTGATAAGTCCGAGATAGGAGCTACTTATCAACGAGAAAGTGGGTCTCCCTAGGGAGCAGACACAAACCTTGAGATTTTTTTCGCCTCGACACTACAACTCATATTGAACGTAACTGATAAGACGCAAATATAGTAATTCGCCATATTTAATGATCAGTTTTTGTTTTTGCACCCGTTTTCAGCTGTTGGTTTAGTCACTTTCACAGCCAGAACCCCTCTTGATATGATTTGTTGTTTTTCTTTGGCAAAATTTCAGATTGCCGGAGAGGCACTAAAGCAGCGGCGATAAACATTTGCTTGTTGCTAGGCCATAGCATTTTGGGGACACATTAGTGCAGAGTTATGACCGCGAAAACGTGATATGATAGTCACATGTGAGGATTATCACGTTTTGCGATAATTTTGTGTCAATAACAAACATTGGTATTGGTTTTGGTTTAGGTTCTGACTGTCTTGTTGATTGGATAAATTTGGACAATATGCTTTGAGTACATTGGACTCGCTCGAGTGTTAGTAAATTGGGAACTGTACAGCTATTTAGCCTTAATGCATTAATGTTTTTAAAACCAAGCAGCCTCTTATTTCTTATACTAATTATTAATATTAATTATTTATTAAGTATTTATTTTATTTCCTGAAATCTGTAATACAAATTTGATTACAAAACTCATTAGCAGTCCCTTGATACATCTGAATGAGTTATACAATCCTTAGGTTATAGTTAAGGTAAACAGTAAGCTAAAGCTTTTAAAACTTTGGACATATGTATATACATCCCTGGCAAAGAAATTGAACAAAACTTTTAATTTTTAAAGATTTTCTATATTTTAATATAATTTTTTTTAGAGGTGCATAATTATAGGTTTATACTTTAAGAAGGTAGTTTAGTTTGGTTGGTCAAAGTAAATATGAAAATATATTATTTCAGGGGTTTCTGGAGACTCAAAAAACAAAAAGTAATGCATCTGGGAACGACACAGATCTTCACTTCTGAGTCTGGAAACAACTCGGAAAATGCTAGCTATCCCTATTTTTAGGATTAAATATTTGTTCCTAACGTGCATCCTATTGGAAAAAACATTTTCAAAATATTCTATAATATATATATATATATAAGTAACTAACGTAACTAAAGTAATTTAAATATATTTTTTTCAGATTTATTTTTATTGGAAGTTAGAGTCATATCCTTTAAAGTGTCTTTTAATCTAAAGGTTGTAGTTTTAAAAGTTGTATTGTAGTTGTAGTAGTATCTACTGGATCCTATTGGTGAAATTTGTTTTTAAAAAAATTATGTAAATGTATAAATAAAATATGAAAATTTATAATGATGTAGCTTTCTTTTACTGTGTAATTAGCAACTTATGCTATAGGTTCCACTGGATCCTAAATATCTAAATACAGTGTATTTAATGCACTAACATATATCTATCCCCCTACCGGATATTCTGAAATAAATTCTATTATTCTTAGAAATATAATCGTATAAATTGATGTCTGGGAAAAAGCTATATCGCGAGTACAGAATTCTTGTTTACCGCCTGAAATATCCCCCAGATAAACAAATGTATGCAGAAACATATCTATAGAGCTACTGGGTCAATCCGCCAGACTCGTACCGCTATCGTCCCGCCACAAAAGAAATTACCCGAATTTATCGCCCTCGCAGAACTCAGACCATGTGATACTTCGGCATTGACGTCACTAAGACATTTGCTTTCGTCACTGTTTGTTTGGCAGCATTAATACACACATAGCATTGGGACATACATAGCACAGGCAGACATATTTAT
>VNJS01005380.1:0-15484 GCA_008042575.1 Drosophila watanabei
TTATATACAACTTATTTTTTGTATTATGCCAGTACTGAGATAGAAAAAAATATTTAGGCAGAAGAAACAATTTTCTAATAAAAGACCTATTTTATGGAATTCAATTTATAAGAAACATTTTATGAGCTATTATTGTCTTTAGATATTCTTTAAAAGCTTACAAAATCAAGGCAGTTTGTCCTTTTAACCTGGCAACGCCTTACAGTTTTCAGCCGCAAAATCTTGCTCAATGTGTTACTCGGTCTTAGTACTGAGCGTAATAATTCTCCAAAGTCACATCTGGCAACTCCTCCCAGTAACGGGACA
Organism: Drosophila watanabei; assembly: GCA_008042575.1. NCBI lineage: Eukaryota > Metazoa > Arthropoda > Insecta > Diptera > Drosophilidae > Drosophila > Drosophila watanabei. The sequence goes on from VNJS01005380.1 coordinate 307, forward strand.
ATTTAATTTTCCTCTTTATTCTCCTAGTTTTTACAAGTTTCGTTTTCCTTGTGTTTATACATATTATATGTTCGTAAGCTATATTTGAACTATGTTTGTGCGCGCCAAGTTTGGGTTGGATGCCAGCATGACAGTATCAGATTTCGATATTGAGGATAGTGTGAATCTGTCCTCCAAAAAGACGAAGAATAAGAGGCTCCCGTCCGTCGGAGGGGCTGCCGCAGCCTGCGACGGATTCATGGTGACCTACCAGGAATACTGCGAGCACACCTCGATTCACGGCGTGCAGTACCTAGGCGAGCGGGAGCGACCGATGCCCGAGCGAATCTTCTGGCTGATCGCGTTCCTCATTTCGATCTATGGCTGCTCTATGCTGATTACCAGTGCCTACACTAAGTGGACGGAGACGGTAAGTGAACAAAGCTAAAATGAATAACTTGCCTTCTTATATTTTATACTGTTTGGTAAACCTTGGCAGCCAGTGATCGTGAGCTTTGCAGAGAAGTCGACGCCTGTGTGGAATATCCCGTTCCCAGCGGTCACTGTGTGTTCGGAAACCAAGCGGGTGCTGAAGAAAAAAGGTCAGATTTAATACATATTTGTATGTATTAAGAGGATTGACCTTCGAACTGTTCTACATTTTATCCGCGCAGGCAAGGAGACCACCTATGCGGATCTGTACAGCCAATTCAGCGAGGAGATGCGAGCCTCGCGAATCTTTAAGCCACAAAATGTAAGCGCTTCGGAGATGGAGGAGTTTCGCACACTGCTCCATGTGTGCAATACCCAGATAATTGACGAGGATATGCCATTGATTGCCGGCGACGATTTGGACTACTTCGAAGTGCTCGAGCGGATGCTGCCCCAGTTCGACCGATATTTCTTCTATTGTCGCTGGTTAAGCCGATTCGGCGAATGCGAGAAGTTCTTCCGGAAGACCCTCACGGAGGAGGGCATATGCTATACATTCAATGGCCTGCGGGCCACAGAAATTTACCGGGAGGACACGTATCAATACCAGCACAGTGGAGAGCCTTTGGAAATGGAAAACATAAGCTCAAGGCACTCTCCTTGGACGCTGGAGTCGGGCTATGCGCACAGCAGCGATGTGGAAACATTTCCGGCCAGGGTTCTCAGCGCTGGCGCAAGGTCGGGAATATTTCTTGCGCTCCAAAGCTTCAAACAGGAGGTGGACTATGCCTGCCGCGGACCCGTGCAGGGGTTTAAGGTGGGAGTTTCCTTCTTTTATTTGATTTCTTTCTTTCAAAAAAAAAAAAAAAAACTATTGCCACTAGGTGCTGCTCCACGCCCCCGATGACGTGCCGCAGGTATCCAAGCAGTTCGTGCGCATTCCAATGGGCAAGGAGGTGTTGATCGCGGTGAAGCCAAGCATGATTACCATGTCGTCGGGCATCGCAGAATATCACCCACTGCGCAGGCAGTGCTTCCTTAGTCAGGAACGTTCACTGCGGTTCTTCAAGGTGTACACTGAATCAAATTGTCAGCTAGAATGCTTGGCCAATTTCACACTAACCAAGTGTGGTTGCGTGAAGTTCTCCATGCCTCGGAATATGGATATGCCGGTGTGCGGCGAGGACAAGATCCACTGCTACGATCGTGCGGAGAGACAGTTGCTTGTTCGAGAGTTCAAAAGGGTAAGAGCACTGAACGCTGCGCGCGAGGACAGGCAAGGCGTGGAGTCAGCCTGCAATTGCATGCCCGCCTGCACGTCGCTCGTGTACAACACGGAGATTTCGCAGGCCAACTTCGATCTGGAGGAGATGCTTTTGGCCGAGGGCGACACCGAGTTCCTGCAAGAGTATCCCGGGTCCCAATTGTCCCGTCTGTCCATTTACTTTAAACAGAGCCAGTTCATTACCTCAAAGCGATCGGAGCTGTATGGCATGACAGAGTTCTTGGCGAATTGCGGCGGCATATTCGGCCTGTTCATGGGATTCTCCATTTTAAGCATGGTCGAAATGATCTATCACTTCACCTTGCGGCTCTTCACTAACCTGAAGCGCCTGGCCAAGGTCCAGTAAGATCGGCTGAACCATATTTTTCCTTATCTCGCACAAATTGGTTTTGTACAGAAAAATGTGGAAACTTTGTCAAACTGTTAAGTGTTCCCTGTAATGTTAATATAATACTTTAAAGTTGAACAAATTTGTTCTTATAGTTAAAAATCTTTAAATAGTTGTCAGTACACCGGGTTTTAGATGTTGTTTAAGAAAGAGAATAAAATAAAATGTTGTTTCTAAATCTTAAAAGAAAATATATGATTTACTCATTGGTTAATTTGTTTACTCAAATATTTGGTATTAATTTTGATTCTTAAAAATGTAAAAATATGTAAAAAGCTACAAAAAAGGTATGGCATCTCCGTGGAGTCCTCACCGGTTGGGCAACCCCATGGCAGCTCGCGTGCCCGCCAAAAGTCGATAGTTGTTATCGCTGCAGTGTTGCCACCGGCGCCGCAACGAAATTTTTTAGCGTGCTTCGGAATTCCATTAAACAAAGCGTAGGCCTCACAATTAATAATAGTTAATTAATTCGGCACCACCAAGCACTTGGCAATCATTAACGCTTCCGCCCCAACCCGAGAATCCGTCATCCAGAAAGCTAATGCTGAAGCGAGCGGGCAGTGCGCGAAAATATCCGACGTTTTGACAACCCATAGAGTTGTTCTGCTCTTTTTAAGGCGGCCGCCGTCGCGTCAAGACTGACACTGTGAAGAAAAAATCGTGGTTTTTCACGGAGCGCTTGTGTTTTGTTTAATTTGAAACCAGATCAAATAAAATGGCAGCGGATCAGGCTCAGTTCCAGCAGCTCCTCGTCTCTCTCCTGTCAACGGACAACGATGTTCGCCAGCAGGCGGAGGTGAGTGTGTGTGTGTGTGTTACATTTTACGGCTCTGCCCGACGTCCGCGGGCGGGGCGGGGGATCTGCATCAAAAATATGGCCCTCGAATTTTGCAATGCGCAATTTGCAGAAAATGCATATAGTACACATGGCGAATTTTGCGTGTCTGCTGGCGTGCCATCTATGAAACGATTGCCGGCAGTCCCAATATTTTTTTCGGCAGAATTTCTGCCTGAATCATCACAGCTCACATACAAAACGTGTTTTCGCCCTCCGCTTTGTCATTCACGTTCGCATGCTGTTGCGAGCATGCTGCCGTATGTATGAGTGAGCTAGTGAGCGTGTGCGAACGAGAATGGCGGATGAGGGATGTGCGAAGCAGGCAGAGCAAAGCAAAATCGAAATCAAAAAGATATTTGTACAATTTGCATGGCCGCCACATGATTTTTGATTTGAATAATGGGCGCAAAACGGAAACAAAGAGCAGGTTCGAAAATAATCCATGACACACAGTCGGTGGAAATGCAATCTGTTTCAGGTGATAAGACGACCGGATTTATTCCCCTTTATTCCGGCGCCGCATGGCACCGCCCCAGCCCACCCCACCATGACCTTGAGCGCCAGCCGCCCACGGAAACCACCTGCAGTGATGGTACCGCTTTACCGTAGTGGCGGGCACGTGTACATAATCCTATCAGTTCTCTTGGCTTTTCCGTTCATAGCAGAAAAATCTACTCCAAATTAATTTGTCCTAATTTCATTTATTATTGATAAATACAAATTGTGGGGAAAATAATTTTTATGTAAAGATTATTTAGAATATAATAAACCCAAGTAGTACAAAAACTGTCATTTCGTTGATATTAAGTTAAATACCATACTCCAAAAACATAAAAAAAACTTAATTTAAAAATATTTGAACTAGAAATGAAGCTAACTTCGGCAAGCTGTAGTTTGTATACCCTTGCAGATTGCAATTGAATCAAGTATACTCCACCCCTATCTTATATGAGTTACTTTCATATTCATATTATTACAGTTTTACATTGCTTTTATAAGTTTTAAATGTAAAGTAAAATGCAATTTTCCTCCACATTAAAAGATAATTTAACAGATAATTTGACACTTTGAGCGCTCTTTATTAAGTTTTAACATTTTATATTTCCTTCGATTCGATTGCAGGAAGCTTACAACAATCTGGCTAGAGAGCTGAAGGTGACGCACCTTTTGGGCAACATCCAAAATGGCCAGCAATCGGAGGAGGCGCGGCAGATGGCCGCCGTGCTGTTGCGCCGACTGTTCACCACCGAGTTCATGGAGTTCTACAAAGAGGTTAGCCGAGAAGAGTAAATTGTCGCCGTTCCGAAACTAATGCCTGTTTGACATTTAGATTCCCGCTGAGTCGCAGAACCAGCTACTGCAGCAGATCCTGTTGGCTGTGCAGCAGGAGGTAACTCCCCAGTTGAGGCGCAAGATCTGCGAGGTGGTTGCCGAGGTTGCCAGGAATCTTATTGACGAGGAATGCAACAACCAGTGGCCGGACGTCCTCCAGTTCCTCTTCCAGTGCGCCAACTCGCCCAATCCCCAGTTGCAGGAATCGGCTCTGCGCATCTTCACCAGCGTGCCCTCGATCTTTGGCAACCAGGAGGCCCAGTACATCGAGCTGATCAAGCAGATGCTGGCCAAGAGCATGGACGCCAGCTCCGATGCGGAGGTGCGCGTCCAGGCTGTGCGTGCCGTTGGCGCCTTCATTCTCTTCCACGATAAGGAGAAGGAAGCGGCCATTTACAAGCATTTCGCGGATATGCTGCCCCGTATGATCCATATCACTGGGGAGACGATTGAGGCGCAGGATGACCAGAGCCTGCTCAAGCTTCTCATCGATATGACCGAGAACTGCCCGAAGTTCCTGCGCCCCCAGCTGGAGTTTATCTTCGAAGTCTGCATGAAGGTGTTTAGCTCACAGGACTTTGAGGACAGCTGGCGCCACCTGGTCCTGGAGGTGATGGTGTCGCTGTCAGAGAATGCCCCGGCGATGGTGCGAAAGCGGGCTGACAAGTATATCGTTGCCCTGATCCCTCTAGTCCTGCAGATGATGACCGACTTGGATGAGGACGAGAATTGGTCCACCACCGATGTGGTCGACGACGATGATCACAGCGATAACAATGTGATTGCCGAGTCCTCGCTCGATCGCCTCGCATGCGGATTGGGCGGCAAGGTGGTCCTGCCGCACGTGATGGCCTCCCTGCCGGCTATGTTGAGCCACGCTGATTGGAAGCATCGATTCGCCGCCCTCATGGCCATCTCGGCCATCGGCGAGGGCTGCCACAAACAGATGGAGGCCATTCTGGATGAGGTTATGACCGGAGTCCTTAACTTCCTGATAGACCCCCATCCCCGCGTGCGCTACGCCGCCTGCAACGCCATCGGCCAAATGTCAACCGACTTTGCACCGACATTCGAAAAGAAATTCCACAGCCAAGTGAGTAAAATACATAATTAGCATTTATTTTTCCTGATACTAAATTTACGAATTACAAAAATATAAATTCGTAATAAAATGATTTGCCAATTGGCAAATTTTAATTGGAAATCTGTCTGCAGTTAGTCGCTATAAATGCAGTCTGCATATTTGTAAATAATCAACTCACAAATTGTAAACAAACGTTTTGCGAGTGTATAAACAAAGCGTCTTGCACAATTCCGTTAAATTGTTTACTTTTCCACACGAGCCGTGCTTGGTTATAATCCAGTTTCGCTATTCCCACGCCAGGTGCTAACGCAGACCTTTCAAATGGAAGCTCTGGAACCTGATCTAAAATGTGTATAGCTAGTGAACAAGTTCTTAACTTTGTGTTTATCTTTTCGGGAACGCATGGAATTAATATGGGTAATTTTACACATTTCCAGGTGATTCCCGGCCTGTTGTCCCTGCTGGACGATGTTGAGAATCCACGTGTGCAAGCGCACGCCGGCGCCGCTCTGGTGAACTTCAGCGAGGACTGCCCGAAGAACATATTGACACGCTACCTGAACGGGATTATGGACAAGCTGGAATCGATTCTTAACTCAAAGTTCAAGGAGCTGGTGGAGAAAGGCAACAAGCTTGTACTGGAGCAGGTGGTGACCACTATTGCATCGGTGGCGGACACCTGTGAGGCGGAATTCGTAGCCTACTACGATCGCTTGATGCCGTGCTTGAAGTTCATCATCCAGAATGCCAACTCGGATGATCTGCGCATGCTGCGTGGCAAGACCATTGAATGTGTCAGCTTGATTGGATTGGCCGTCGGCCGAGAGAAATTTATCGGTGACGCCGGAGAGATTATGGACATGCTGCTGGTTAACCACACTGAGGGCGGAGAGCTGGCCGACGACGATCCGCAAACGTCCTACTTGATTACGGCCTGGGCTCGCATGTGCAAGATCCTTGGCAAGCAATTCGAGCAGTATCTGCCCGTGGTAATGGGTCCAGTCATGCGAACGGCTACCATGAAGCCAGAGGTGGCTATGCTGGACAACGACGAGGTGGAGGACATTGAGGGGGATGTGGACTGGTCGTTTATCAACCTTGGAGAGCAGCAGAACTTTGCCATTCGCACTGCTGGCATGGATGACAAGGCCTCCGCGTGCGAGATGTTGGTCTGCTATGCCCGGGAACTGAAGGAAGGATTTGCCGAGTACGCCGAAGAGGTGGTGCGCCAGATGGTGCCCATGCTCAAGTTCTACTTCCACGACGGCGTCCGCACGGCGGCAGCCGAGTCGTTGCCATACCTCCTCGACTGTGCCAAGATCAAGGGACCGCAGTATTTGGAGGGCATGTGGCTGTACATTTATCCGGAACTGCTCAAGGTGATCAACACTGAGCCGGAGCCGGAGGTGCAGACTGAACTGCTCAATTCGCTGGCCAAGTGCATCGAGACACTGGGACCCAATTGCCTGAATGAGGAAGCCATGAAGCAGGTGCTCGACATTATTAACAAGTACGTCGTCGAGCATTTCGAGCGCGCTGATAAGCGTTTGGCCGCCCGCAACGAGGAGGACTACGACGATGGAGTCGAGGAGGAGCTGGCCGAGCAGGACGACACGGATGTGTACATTCTGTCCAAGATTGTGGACATCACGCACGCCCTCTTCCAAACGAACCAGGCCAGTTTCCTGCCAGCTTTTGAGCAGGTTGCACCGCACTTTGTCAAGCTGCTGGATCCCAGCCGATCGGCAGCCGATCACCAGTGGGGCGTGTGCGTCTTTGATGATTTAATCGGTAGGTGCTTGTTTATGCTTTGAATTTGCTTATATTTTAAATGCAACAACTTGTGATTCTTCTTTCCAGAATTCTGCGGCCCTGCTTGCGCACCCTACCAGCAGATTTTCACACCAGCTCTTTTGCAGTACGTTTGCGATAAGTCGCCAGAGGTGCGCCAGGCGGCTGCCTATGGATGCGGAATGCTCGGCCAGTTTGCCGGCGAACAATTCGCGCTGACATGCGCCCAGATCATTCCACTGCTGGTGCAGATCATCAACGATCCCAAGTCCCGCGAAATTGAAAATATCAATGCCACTGAGAACGCCATCTCGGCCTTTACGAAGATCCTCAAGTATAACAAATCAGCGCTTACCAACGTGGACGAGCTGATTGCGACGTATTTCTCGTTTCTGCCCGTTTCCGAGGATGGAGAGGAGGCCGTCCATATCTATGGCTACCTGTGCGACTTGATCGAGGGCAATCACCCGGTTATCCTCGGTGCCAACAACTGCAATCTGCCGCGCATTGTCTCCATAATTGCTGAGGCCTTTTGCACCAAGGTTGTGGAAGCGCAAAGCCAGACAGGCACCCGCATGCTCACCATTGTCAAGCAGGTTGAGTCCAATCCTGATGTGATGGCGGCCTGTGCTAGCACCCTTACTCCTGAGCAGCAGCAGGCCCTGCAGGATGCATATCGGGAGTTGGCGAGCGGGGGCACCGCCTAAGCTCCTCATTCTGTTCCTCTCCCGACCTTAACAAGGAAGAATGGAATCAAGCTTCAGCTTATCGTTATTATTTTCATCTGATGACCGACCTTGTCGTCGCAAATGCATTATGAAATATTCGTTAAAAAACATACACGCATGTTTACATATATATATACATATATATTTATATATATGTGTATAATAGGGTTATCCGGGATATATAATTCTATTATATTGTGATTTCAATCAAAAGATCTTCTCTCTCGAAGAATAAAGTCTGCGACTCCTTAGAATTTGACATGTTGCTTGATGGACCGCATCCCTAGGTCATCGCAACATCACACACAAATTCCAATAGATTATTTTCGTTACTCAAGTTTTCATATGTTGTATATACATATGTGTGTATATTCGGCCCCCACGGCCGCCACCTCCTCTCCCCCCACAAAAACGAAACAAAAAAACAGGATGAATGTCGTCCGAATCGAGCGAAAAATGTAATTTTGGCATTAAAATTAAAGATCCCAAAAATATTTAAAGGAAATAACATTTACCATTGTATTTTAAAAAGATGATAAGAACGAAATAAATAACACGTCAAACGAAATTTTAATTGATTTTTCTGCGTTTTTTATTGGGTAACATAAATATTGCAGAACTAAAAATTTGAATAGTTACATGCAAGCGACAAATTTGCTCCTCTCCCTAGCACAAAGTTTTGAGCTTAAAATCTAAAAATACGATATGTGTGCGTAAAGATCTAGAATGTTCGGGTAATTATGTGCTCACATACTGTATTTTTGCCTTTTGGTCAAACTTTTCCCGTGAGAAGAATTTTTATGGCGTTACGCATATTTTTATTCCCTTGCAGGGTATTATAATTTAAGTCAGAAGTTTGCCCCGCAGTAAAGAAGACATATTCGACCCTGTAAAGTATATATATTCTTGATCAGCGTCAACAGTCGAGTCAATCTAGCCGTCCGTCTGTCTGATTAAACTAGTCTGTCAGTTTTGATGGTATCTGAATGAAATGTTGCAGATAGTCTTCGATATACTTTCTCTCTACCATATATGTAAGTCTTATATATATAGCTGCCATATAAACAATCGTAAAATTTTTACAAAAAATATTATGACTTCGGCGGTTTTCTACATATTTAATTTTACTTCGAGATCTGATTGTTTTGTATTTTTCTAGAATTTCTTTTTTAGTTTTATGAAAATCGTACGACTATATCATATAGCTACCATAGAAACGACAAAGAAATTTTAAGAAAAAAATTATAACTGACAGTTTTTAACATATCTTATTCTTCATTGGGATATAATCATTTGGTATTATTTCGGAATTTCGCATTCTATTTCATAAAAATAGGGGAAATATATCATATAGCTGTCATAGGAACGATCGGTAAATGAAAAGAAAAATATAAAACTGTACATCTAAAAAATGTCAAAGTTATGTAATACTGTAAAAATAATATTAATATGAAAATAATTCATATTATATTGGGTATGGATAGATTATAGCTTCCTTTCTTATTTTTAATACTATTCGCCGGTATAGTCGTTTATAGTTTGATGTAATGTATTCGCGACATCATGGATCATGAAATAATTAATTTATAGGATAACAAGGTAATAGCATTAATTATAATTACAACTCTTTGATTCTCATTAGTCATGACGCCTTATTTGGTATAAATAAAAGAGAATAATAATAATAAAGCGCTATCCACATCCCATCATACTTAAAATTTTAAGGCTGATGATTTTCCTTCATTCAAGTCTGCACGTGCGCAGTACTCCTGAACAGATGATGCCAGTCGCAAGGAAAAATAAAATCAAAACAAAAGTGAAAAATACTCAGAACATTCCACAAACTGACTAGACAATCTTAATTTTATTATACCATATACGAGTTTAAGCTTTATTTTAAGTAAAAATGGCCAACACAAAGCTGTTAACCTAACTGCGAGACGGAAAAATCGTGCGAAAAAACATTGTAATGTAATGTAAGTCACAAAGTTGCGAAACCATAGCCGTGACGAAATATAAGAAGTGAAACGTTCATTGTTTTTAGCTCGGTGACTTAGCGGGCAAAGTGCACGGATCTGTATCTGTTCCAATCGCACTGCAACTGCTTGAATCTCAAAGAATCTCAGTTGAAAATAAAGCTTAAAGGTGAGTGCAACAGGTGGGCGTGAAAAATATGATTGAATTGAACGCGGAAAAGCGGAAGCAATTTCGTTTTGGGGGCCACAATTAGGTTTTGAGCGGCGCCAGCAGCTGCTGTCCCCACGAAATTTCAATTTCAATTCTGAGGAGAGCGGACCCAGCGGCAGCGGGCTGGTTGACCAATTTGATGACTCATACAGCTAGTCGGAAATCTGTATTACTCTTAGCCCTTTAGTTTGCATTTGTTGGCCACCTCGCCAGGATGAATCTCTGCCATCATGTCGGTTCTTTCTAGGGAAATCAGCTCTTTGAAGTAAAACTAAGACTTATTTATTTTAGATACTCAACGTTATAATGTCGGAAGAAACGGAATTTTTGGAGGCCTTTGCTCGCATCCAAGCAGCTTACAAGGCAGCCATGACCCAAGTGGAGCTGGCCATTGACTACGAGGAGCAGGGCTCCCAAGCTGAAGCTATGGATACCTATGCTCTTGCCCTACAAATGATAGAGGATACTTTCGGCATTCCTGTCGGCCTGCCCGATGAGATAGATGCGGTGCAGTCGGAATGGAACGACGCCTGCGCCCTTATCCAAAAACTTAAAAGCGCCAAGACAGAGGTCAGCTACCGGATGAAGGTGCTGCGATCCCAGATCCAACCCGTTGACGATACTGCCGTGGAGGCCCTTGAGTACAATCGGACGGTAGTGGATGCGGGTAGGCCATTGCTGGCAGAGAACCCCTCCACCCATTACGATATATCCAATGCCAGTGGCACGCCGAAAACCTACAGGGAGCTAGCTGCCGGATTGCGAGAGCTATTGGCTGTTCGTGACTCCCACGCCCAACTCGATGAGCTCTTCCGTGCTCAGGTGAAAATCTACAGGATTGAAGCTAGCGGAGCTGTGACCACTATTAGTGGATCCTCCACCATGTCGCTTGTCATGTGCACCGTGGGCGGGAAATGGAAGTACCTCAGTGGAATTTACTTCATCCAATGCTCCATGCCGAACGAGGAACCGGGAATGATCTGGCTCTACCCACTGGTGCCTTCGATTACCAATTGCTATCGCACGGAGTATGGAGCCTTCATTTTTCCGGATATGGAGTGCCAACAGCCGGGAAATGCCTTCGGCTTAATGCTGACCAAGGAAGGCCAACGTCCACTGAGCACTACAGCCGGGGAGTCCGAGGAGGAGCAGCTGCAGGATCTGCAGCAGTTTTTCCTTGACCTCCTGGAGGCTGTTCTCGCTGGTACAGTGGAGCAGTTGAAATCTCCGACCTCCCAACGTGCAGGCCTCGCTTCCCATACCGCCACCGGTTCGGAGCAGGTGTCTAGACACATTGTGAGTGCGGCTGATTTCATTGCCCGGAATTTAGTGAAAGGTGCCGAGAAAACAGGTGGACTCATGATGAGGAGCACTCCCTATCTCATCTCCAAGATGACTCCCGCCTCGGCCGATGCTCCCACCCAGGTGCCCAGCTCAGTGCAGACTTCAGGTATTAATTAGGAAGAAATATGCATTTGACTATAGGCGCTATAATCTCCTGTTTCCGGTAGTGGAAGTGGCCCAGAAAGTGACTCACGCGGCGGCTGGGATGACTGGCTGGATAGCTGGGAAAGTGGGCACTGCCTCATTGGCCGTTGGCCGTTATTTAGCTCCTCACATCCAGGAGCAGGGCTCAAAGCTCTTGCAGAAAGGCTTCGGCTACGAAAGCAGCGAGGCGAACAGCACAATGGAAGGCGCGTTGACGATTGCAGCGGGAGCTGTCGAGGGAGTCAGTACTGTATTTGATGGCCTGGGGACTTCGGCAAAGATTCTGGGCTGCAGTCTCAGCGAGAACTCCGTCAAGATCATTGAGCACAAGTAAGTCAATTTTATATCATAGGAACATCATAAAAAAGTATGAAATGTTTTAAAATCTCGCACTGATTTATATTCGGGCACGAATTATTTTACAATGCTTATTTTTTTCAGATATGGACAGCCGGCAGGAAATCTGGCCAGTGGAACCTTTGACGCGGTGGGCAATGCCTTTGTAGTCAGTCAGAACGTAAACTACATTACTCCGAAAGGTATAGCCAAAAAGATGGTCAAACGGACGGGAGAGGCCGTGGTTAGCGATTACAAACGCGACTTGCGCAAATCGGAATCTCATTATATAAATGCCGGAGCTCTGTATCCGGATCTGCGGGCTTTGAAGGAATAGCCCCGAACCAAAGATATTCTCCATTTGTATTTTAAATCGTTGTTATATTTATACTGATTGGAAGACATTTATGAATAATTTATATTACAGCTTGATATTAGCTTTCCTCTGACACTAGTTCAGCATGCCAAATAAAACTACATTTACAGTTTTCTGGCTTAAATTTCTATTAAAAGGAGGTGTAACAATTGTATGCCAACGATTATTTCAGCTACTAGTACAAACTTAATCAGATGTTTCTTCAATGCGCACTAATTTGTTGAAACATTTTGAAATAGTCAATGTTTTTCGATAACTAAGAAGGTAATCTGGTCCAGGTTCATTTTGTGTGGATCAGAGAGAACAGAAGTCTGGCGATAATGTCGTGCTTTTCCTTAAAATCATATTCTGCTCAAACTTTAAGTGCCAAGAAATTTATAAGACTTTTTTATAAAAAATTCTAGAATGATTTTTTTTAACATTACTAAGTGTTTCAAGTGGTCAAATTTGAAAGGCTTTGGCATATTCTAAAACAAATTTCGAAATATATTCGAATGCATATTCGCGCAAACGCGAATATGCTTTGTCATTGAAAAGGTCATATTTTCTTTTGATAAAAAACTTCTTAAAAAAAGCAATATGATGTGATGTAGCCTATGGGAATCGAAGTTTCACATCTGACAAAATTCCCAACTGTTTCATACAGATGTACTGAGTGGGAAAAGACTATAAACTTTTGTTTTTTAACATCACTAAAAGAATGCAGGTCGACATAATACGGATATAGGTTCTTCCAACGTACTTAAATATATATATTTTTTTATTGCTTTGCTTTTATTGAATCTTCTCCTTACGAGACTAACAATAAGTTTATCAAATCTTAAACTATAACCTAACTATCAGACTGGAACAGTAAAAGTGGCCCTGACAAATTATGGCTGGTTTGGAAGGTCGTTACGTTGTAGGCGGGTTCTTCTGGAAACCCGAGTCAAGTCCCTTGGGAGAGGATTTGGGTGGGCTAAGGATTTTTCCTTGTACCACGCTTTTGCTTCTCATTTCATATTTTGCTGCGAGAATGCCAAAATGTGGATGTTTTGGTTTCGAATATACCATGGTGCCCCAGTGATAGTTCCCAGAATTTTTGATTGAGCGCGCTGTATGCTGTCTATGTTGGAGGTTATTAGTCGGTCGCACGTGGGAATATCCGCTGTGTAGAGGACGAATAGAGTAGGTCCAAGTGCGCTTCCTTGTGGGACTCCAGCTTTGATTTTATAGTGGTCGGATGTTGTTGTGTTGCACCTCACTGCGAAGACTGTTGTAGAGATATGACTCAAGTAGTTTATGAGTATACCCGGGCAAATGTGTTTTAATTTTATGCATGAGACCATTGAGGCAGACGCGGTCGAATGCTTAAGATACGTCGAGGAATATCGCGCTACAGTATTCTCTGCTGTGCGAATCTCTGATGTTACTCTGTTAACTTGCTCAATAGTTCCATGTTTTTCTCTGAAGCCAAATTGATAGGCTGGGATAATGTTGTGAGCTCCCATATATGGCATTTAAAAGGCATTTTTCGAACAATTTAGACAGGCATGATAATAAGCTTATTGGTCTGTAAGAGGACGGAATCGTGCGATCTTTTTCGGGCTTCGGTATAATTATGATAATAGACTTTTTCCATTTGTTTGGTTAGAAGCCGAGACTTATGTTCGGAAGTTCAATTATCATTTTTGGACTTTCTTGGTCACCGCCGGGAGCCTTTTTCGATTTTAGCTCCCGGATGACTTTAGTGATCTCGTTCGGTCGAAACGCTGTTATCGCGGATACACTTTCAGGGTGGATTTGCGGTAGAACAAAAGGATTTGCAGCAGGGTTCGGCTGGAAGACGCTTCTGAGATGTGAGGCAAATGTTTCGCCTCTGTCTATGTCGCTGCGTGCCCAGCAACCTGAAGAATTTCTTATCGGGGAGACGGTTTTAACCGGAGAGCTTAGATTTGGGTGAACCCTCCACAAAGGATGCTTTGTACTTGTTGGTGAGAGTTTCTCAATATATCTTAGTTGTGCGTTTTCGGCATCTTGGTTCGGGGCCCGGTTTAGTTTGCGGGTTGCTTCATTTAGACGTTGCTTTTAGCACGGCGATCTGCTGGTTTTCCACGCCCGTCTCGGATGCCTCTTTCCAGAACGAGCTGTTTAACTTGCAGGTTGGTCTTGAACTTCTTTATTTGCACATCTTTCCGTTGTGGTGTTGAGATCATGGCTGCTGTGACGAGTACCTCTTCCAGGGCTCCGCTTCGATATTGAGCGGGGGGGTTAGCTCAATGTGGGAGCTCACATACTTCCTGTATTTCATCCAGTTAGCTCTGTGCGACGTCAGCCAGTTGGGGTGGTCCGTAACTTCTTCTAGGCTTTGAAGAAGGGTTATCAATAATGGAGATCCGGTAGGGTCTTGGCTCTTACTAGATTCCGTGGGATGTTTTTTGTCACAGCGAAATCAATTAGATTTGATCTGGGATCGGCTGGCAAATATGTGGGGCAACCAGGAGAAACGTATTCAAACTTTTTTCTCACATTTATAAAAGCATTATAAAGTTGCCTCCCCTTGGGAGTAACGAGGCGTGATCACCAGTGCGTATACTTGGGGTTATAGTCTCCAGGAGCTATGAAACGGTCCCCAAGTGAATTGAAGAAATCCAGGAATTGACCTTCAGAGATTGTAAAGCGAGGTAAGCAAAAGACAGAGGTTTTGCAAAGGTTGTCTTTTCCTGACTGCACTTTTATAGACGTGGCTTGCAAGTAATTTGTTGCAAACCTTTGATGAAAATGGTGTTTGATGCGTTCTCAAATTAAGATGCCGGTGCTGCCTTGGGCTTAACCATCGGGATGATCTGTGCGGTAGAGATGTAACCCCGTATATGGAAGTTATATCAGCTTCTGAGGTGCGTTTCAACCAGCAGCATGGCGTCGATGTGATTTACATTCAGGAATTGAGTTATT
>VNJS01005382.1:0-13504 GCA_008042575.1 Drosophila watanabei
TTAAGCTGGCTTTTAAGGGTGAAGTCATAGAAACACGTTAGGGCTTTGCTTTCTCTTTAGAAAGCATTTGTTATCGCACTCAATTTGCAACATTTTGCTGTCGAACATTTTTCCATTAATTAGTAAATACTACGTAACCTTTGCTTTGTTAGGGAAGATTTACATTAATTGTTGTCTCCTCTCTCATAGAGAACGCTAAAAAAGACCAAACAAATAACTCTCATGATGCGACTTTGATCGTCTGAACTTCTATTCTATTTCGTTATCCTCTTCATAACAACAAATTCAAGAGACCGATTCGCCATCACCAAAGCAAGTGGTCTTTAATTTTGTTAAAGATATATGATATATATGTTTGAAATTAACTTGGAAAACTAAAGAGAGAATGTGAAAGGTGCGTCTATGACTTTTTGCTTAAAGGATCTGTAAATACTCTAGTATTTTTTCATTTCCATAGCATCCATAGACGACGAATTGTGTGGGTTAGTGACCCTATAGAAGCTCCACTGCGAGAGCTTTGTCACCCAGATTCTGGTCTGCAAAGCTTCAACTGTGCACTTTTCAGCAATCAGCCTAATTGAGCGTGCCAACCAAGGGGCACATGTAAATTGGAGTGCGGCAAACTGCGAAGAGGAAGTGATGACGATCGTGGCTGCCGGGCCTGCCTTCCTCTTTCTAATTAGATTAGATTAGACAAACCTGATTAGTTTGCTCTGGCGTATTCTGGAGGGCAGGGGGAGCATGCGAACAAGTCGTTTCTTTTATTTGCGATTGCTGCCCCGCCAGTTAAGTTTATTTGGAGAGCAAAGCTCGGAGCTGTTCGACCGGTGGGTTGATACCCGTGGGGCCACACCCGTTTTGTTTGTTTCGGAGATCGGCAGGCAATTTTCGGTGCATCCCGTGAATGCAAATAAGCTGTTTTTATAGTATATATAGTGCCCCCAAAATAACCGAACATGCAGAAGCCACGACATTATGGCTTTTGCTGGATGTTGCTCCTCCTTGGGTCGCTAACCGCAACTGTTATATTGGCTTTCAGCTACTGGATGTTTTTGCCACGCGATGTGCACTTTTGGTCAATAATATCCAGGAATTACAGTGGTTCGGATATTATCAAGTTCTCAATGCCACCGGCTTCTGTGCCCGAGGAACTCAAGCTGAGGCAACGTCCCCCGTTTGTCTACCAGATACTACATTAATAGAAGAGTCGCAGAATGTTTTGAATATGCTATGTAATCTTACGCTAGTTTAACAATAAATGTACACAGAAAATGGTTGTGTCATCACAAGGCTATTGGCTATTCAGACGTCCGACTTTTGGTTGAGAGCAGCATAGCCCACAGGGATCTCCTTCATTTCGGTCTGCAGGCAGAGGAACTCGCCGCCTATGCACATTATCGTGCCGGTAATAACGTTGAGCAGCCACCAGGACGCGTTGGCGGGAAACGAGCGGTTGTACCACCAGCATATGAGCAAATGCAGGATGTGGAAGGTGCAGCTATATATTTGGCGGCAGAGGGAATGATATATTTTTCATTAGAAGAATACGTGGTTATTTAATACAAGAACAAAAACCAAAGCCCCAAGATGATATGCGCTGACCCAGGAGTGATGATAAAAAATATGTTGCGCTATAAAGAAAACGATTTGGAAACAGAGGGTAGTTTGCGTAAACATACAAAGGGACAGACGAACAGACAGGCATGGCCAAGAATATACAATCGGAAATGGTTCGCTTATTGCGTTGCAAACTACTGCCTAGAACTATAACACCCCGAAATATAAAAGTATTTATAAAGGGCACACCTAAAGTCCAGACAGAGCTTGGCCCGTCTAACGATGCACCATAGGGCCGTGGAGGCCAGGAACGCATTCAACACAAAGGCGCAGATAACGAGTCGTCCGCCCAGGTCGTAGATGTGTATCTCCTGGAAGGTTTAACAGAACATTAAAGGGCTGGACTAGTAAAGTGAACCGACCGCATACATGGTACTCGAACAAATGATCCAGACTGTAGTTGTCCCCGGACAACTTGTTGGCCACGAACACTAGTAGGCCCAGTGTGAAGTACACGCAAAACTGCATTGACAAGATTTGCGAGATCAGGAGCGTGGGGTCCCATTGCGTATTCCGAAACGTTCCCTTCATCGCTGTCTGTCCCTTATTTTGGTAAATTCGCGACCATAACAAAAGAAACTGACTCAACAACTAGAGATGGCACAGGCTGTGTTATCGATTGGCCGAGTATGGAGAATGGGGGTGTTGCTCTTCCCAATTAGATGAACATTTTCTGGCTAGTAGGCTTCCAATAAGTTTTCACTTTACATGATAATTTCTCCCTAAATTAAAACTAGTGTAAATATATAGTTAGTCCGTACAGTATCATTTTGTATCTTTTATAGCAATCCATACCGCCTTAACCAACGCAGTTGTTGTCTATAGGCAGCGATAAACATTATGGATCAGGACCACATGAAGAATGCAATGGCAAAAACATTGAAATTTGTGAGTAGTGTACTCCTTATTTTGGAGCGGATTTTTAAGACATCATTCCGGCAGGGTCGCCTGCGTTCGCTGTGCATTGTTACGGCCGGAGCAGCAGCCGTAGTGGCTGGGCTAACCGTATACAAGAATAAGGACCGGATGATCAGCACGTTTGTCATGCCAGTCGTACGCCTTCTACCGGCGGAAACCAGTCACCATCTTGCCGTGCTTGCCTGCAAATACCGCATGTGTCCGGTGTCCCAGTATCACGATGACTTGAACCTCCACACACCGTTCTTTGGTCGGTTGCTTACCAACCCGATCGGCATCGCCGCTGGCTTTGACAAGAATGCGGAGGCCGTGAGCGGACTGCGCGATTTGGGATTCGGTTTCATCGAGGTTGGGACCGTTACACCGGCCGCCCAGGAAGGTAATCCCAAGCCTAGGGTTTTTCGTCTATCCAACGATCGAGCCATCATCAACCGGTACGGGTTCAACAGCGAGGGCCACCAGGCGGTGCTGCAGCGGTTGCGTATGCTCCGCAGCAAGGAGGACTTCAACGGCGTGGTGGGGGTCAACCTGGGTCGAAACAAGTCCACCATGAGCCCCATTGCCGACTATGTGCAGGGCGTGCGGGTGTTCGGTCCCGTCGCGGACTACCTTGTTATAAATGTGAGCAGCCCCAACACCAAGGGTCTGCGAGACATGCAGAATAAGGACAAGCTTATGGAGCTGTTAGAGCAGATAAACGCTGCGCGGTCGAATCTGGAGAAAAACAAAAACGTGCCAATCTTCTTGAAACTCTCGCCCGACCTGTCTCTGGACGACATGAAGGATATCGTCTGGGTAATCAAGCGGAAGCAGAGCCCCGTGGATGGCCTGATAGTGTCCAACACGACGGTGTCTCGTAAGAACGTTGAATCCAGTGAACTGGCCTCACAGGAGGGAGGATTGAGCGGCCCGCCGCTCAAGGCCCGTTCAACGGAGATGATTGCCCAGATGTACCAGCTTACCGGAGGCAAGATTCCTATCATTGGAGTCGGCGGGGTCGCCTCCGGCTACGATGCATATGAGAAAATCGAGGCGGGAGCCTCGTACGTCCAGCTTTATACGGCTCTAGTGTACGAGGGACCGGATCTTGTCGCCGACATAAAGGCGGAGTTGTCGTCGCTGGTCACCCAGCTTGGGCATACTAGCATTCAGGATGTGGTGGGCACTAACTCCAAGTACTACTTGCCGAAGAAATGAGACAACTGCCCTACGCGTAGCCCCAAATTTGAAGCGATGTTTTCATTCTTTACGTTTGTGTACAACTAAGCTCTTTCCATCTCTCCAACTGGCCCTAAAATAAATCGAGTTCAAGTATCCTAAGAAGTTTCATTAGCCCTCTGGACTGTAAGGACACGACCTTCCAGGAAGTGGGTGTTTTGGTTGCTGGCGCTGTTGAAGGCATCTCGCTGGCTGAAGACCACAAAGCCATAGTGCTTGGACAGACCCAGTTGCCGGTCAAAGACTACCTCCGCGTTGGCGACGTGCCCATAGCGCGAGAAGTAAGTCCGCAGCTCCTTGCTGCTAATTGTCCACGGAAGGTTGCCCACGAACAATTTGTAGCTGCTTCGCACGAACCCGCTGGACATGATTCTGGATGAAATTATGGATACGAATTATTGAATTAGTCTAAAAACGGCTTAAACTTCAGCATGATCCTTACCAGAGTATGCGTACCGGGGGGGAGTTAACAGACTTTGCAAATGCAATTATCAGGTAACAGAGTTTTGCATGTAAAATTAACAGAATGAGTTTTGGAGAAAATGTTAGGAAAAGGAACAACTTAACATACTGTTGTCGGAGTTTTGGCGAAAATGTTAGGAAAAGGAACGAAACACATGATTATGACACTGCACGGTAGAGCTGGGAAAAAAACGATTACACCGATTCTTTCTATTTTGGGCGATGCATCTATTCGATATTGATACAGTCGATGTACCAAACAAACAAAGAATCTAATTAAATTTGTAATTTTAATTGATTAATTATGTTTTAATAATCATTTTTGGATTTCCTTAAAATTGTTGTGTGTTGGTGAATCAAGGTACTGGAGCTAGAAAAAATAAATTCAAGATTTAATCGATGTTATTTTCTAAAAAATCGAAAAAAAATCGATGCACTGAGAGTTTATTTTTTCCCAGCAAACATATATTTTACAGCTGAGAAAAAACGATCCTATCGGTTCTTTTTTTCGGTCGATTATCGGTTCGGTATAAAAAGAATCGATTTATCGGAAACCCTTTAAAAATTTTTATACATTTTATGGATACAAATTTTTTGGTGCACTGCTATGAATATTTATTTTTATTCTAACAATATATATAACAAACTCTTTATTAAAAACATTTGCCAATTCCAGTTTATAAAATAAAAAATTTCTAAGGTCCTGCGCTGTCGTCTTTTACAAAGGGAATATTTTTATTTTTCAGCGGATGTACCAAATTGTTTTTTTTTTTCAGGGAAACACCAAGGATTTTGACCTTGGAAGGCTTAATATCAGCAAATGAATAATTATATATAATACGAAGTATATAAAATAAGACTAAATTATTGCATCCTACCCAGTCGGTAAGATATAAATTATATATATATATAAATATGTGTCTCAACTCGTTCTAGACAGTCACAGCCGGTTTTTTGTTGTTGTTCAGCGGAATACGGTAACCTGATTTTTTTAAAATCTCAGATTTAAAATTTTTTGTCGTACAATAAAAAATAATTCGAAAAAAAAAATAAAAAAATCAAAAAACGACAAGATAGTTTTAATCTATTTCTTAGACTATATTCAGAGATATACTATATGGTTATGTTTTGTAAAGCGATGTTTGATATTTGTCAAATATGCAATACATATGATATGTCGCATAAAATATAAAAAAAAGTATACTTATTAATGTTATATTTCTGAAGCCATGTGAAAAGGAATGAAACTCCATAAGTTTTTATTTATATTTATTTGATTGTTTTAATAAAATAATTTAGATTGAACTTTACAATTTGTTAGGAAAATCGTTTTACTGAAAATCCATTTATTCTACCTCTAGCTTACACCATCGATGGGTAAAAACGTACACCCTCAAATAATCAATACAAGTGTGTTTTTAATGATTTAGTTCTTAACTATTCTTTATCATATTCATTTTCACAAAAAAAGGAAAATTGTATATTTAGTATATTCCTGTGGGATAGTATAAATGCTAGGCTGGTCACACTGTTTTGGTTGCGCTATTTATGTAAATGTTTAGCAAAATTGCGAAAAAAGTGCATAAATGTGCGCTCTCCCAGTGAAAAAGTAGTTGCTTTGCATCTAGCGGAAAGCCAATTGTCGGCGGCGAGCACCCGATCGAATTGGCGGACCAAAGCCAGCCACAGTCAACGTATTGTATTTGGGGTGCGGCGCCTGCTGAAAACTGCGGACGGACACGGAGCAGACATCCTTTTGGACATATCCACACACAGCTACAGCGACATCAATACTTTCAGGCAGTGACCCTGCACCCCACACAATGGCCGAGCGACCGAAAAATTTGTTCGCAAGTGAGTATATTGAAACCGTTGCTTTCCAACGCAGTCGCCCACACACAGGCAGGTGGGAGGTACACATACTCGCAAGCAGTAAACAGTGACGCATAGCTGGCGCAGCGCAGTGATAAGCCACAATCAAGACCCGTATTTCATCCACACTTTCAGCCGGACCCAGTCGCTCTCGCGATCCGCCGGATCAGCTTAGCCTGAACAACCTCAGCATCCGCCATCCGCCCTCGTCCACCTCGTCGACCTCGTCGGGCTCTACATCCTCGGGCTCAAGTTCCTCATCGCAGCACAACAATGTTTCTCGCTGCTTTGGCGCCCAGCAACCACTTCAGCCGCCGCCACCGGTTAATGCAGCTTCACTGTCTTCGGGCAGCAATAACAGCTCGGCGGCCGACCGTCATCGCGAGCGGATACGCCAGCAGGCCTGTGGCAAGCTACAGTTTGGCGAAGGCCCTGCCAACACGCATCATTTCACTTCGGATGATCTCGAGGACGAAGGCGAAATCGGTCGCGGGGCCTTCGGGGCTGTCAACAAAATGATTTTTAAGAAGCTCGACAAAGTGATGGCAGTCAAGCGCATTCGCTCCACCGTAGACGAAAAGGAGCAGAAGCAACTGCTTATGGATTTAGAGGTGGTCATGAAGTCCAACGAGTGCATCTATATTGTTCAGTTCTATGGGGCTCTCTTCAAGGAGGGCGATTGCTGGATCTGCATGGAACTCATGGACACATCGCTGGACAAGTTCTACAAGTACATATACGAGAAGCAGCAGCGTCACATACCCGAGTCCATTCTGGCCAAGATCACGGTGGCAACGGTGAATGCTCTCAACTATCTGAAAGAGGAGCTTAAAATCATTCACCGGGATGTAAAGCCAAGCAATATCTTGCTGCACCGTCGCGGAGACATTAAACTGTGTGATTTCGGTATTTCGGGCCAACTGGTTGACTCGATCGCCAAAACTAAGGATGCGGGCTGTAGGCCCTACATGGCGGTAACAAATAGCTGATTCTTTAAGTCTATTCGTTTCATTACCTCTTGAATTTCCTGCAGCCGGAACGCATTGATCCAGAGCGGGCCAAGGGCTATGATGTGCGCAGCGATGTTTGGTCCTTAGGCATCACTTTGATGGAGGTCGCGACAGGCACATTCCCGTATCGTAAATGGGACTCAGTATTTGAACAGTTGTGCCAGGTAAGAGCTCCAGCTTGTAAAATAAATACTCCTGTATAGAATACGAAATTCACTACAAATACAGACAGTTTCTGTGGCAATCGTAATAGTATTTAGTAGTAGTACTATTTTGCCTATGACGAATACAATGGAAATAAGTTTAACATGGCTTCCAAAAGATAACAAGTTGCACGTAAAATTGCGGGCATAAATTAATGTTAATAAAGTGCATTAGTTCTGTTATTGTATCTTAATAGATAACGGCATTGTTATTTATTTTTATTTATTTGTATTTTGTTATTTTGTGATAAGAACACATTTACCCACTGCCTTTGTCTTTTCCATAGGTTGTTCAAGGTGAACCGCCGAGACTCTTGACCTCCTACAACGGCATGGAGTTCTCCAAAGAATTTGTGGACTTTGTAAACACTTGGTAAGCATTAACAGGAAGTGCATCGAGATGTGTGCATGTAATTGTGTTGTTCTTCCTTTGCAGCCTGATTAAAAAGGAGAGCGATCGACCGAAATACAGCCGGCTGCTGGAAATGCCCTTCATCCGGCGCGGAGAGACGAGTCATACCGACGTGGCCGTGTATGTGGCCGATATACTTGAGTCCATGGAGAAAGACGGTATCACACAGTTCACGGCAAACCAGCAGGCGGAAAGTTAATCACTTTACGTGAACAGGAGCAAGTCATAAATTTACTAAGAATCAGTAAAAAAAGCAAAATAAGTCGAGGCAGAAGGAAGAGACAAGTTAAATTGTTGTATACTTTGTAGCATTTCGTAGAAAACATAGCGCGTATTTTGTTAAACAGAACTACAAAACTAAGCAGAAAGTGTGTAAAATGAAAAAAGGCAAAATGTGTGTAAAGGTAAAATACCCAAAAAGGCCCATTGTGTTTGAATTACTTTTGTATGTGCAGCTTCGTGCGCAGAGTTTGTGTTATGAATAAATTTCCATTTCTATTTGTTTATAGAAGACAGAGAGCGGTGTGCATGCCACGATTTCGAACAATAGCTTCGCCGCCGGTCGCTAATACCTTTTATGTTTAGCCAAAACAATGTATTTGTCTTTGATTTCGGGAAGACCAATTGGTATTGCATTTTGCGTAAAAAGAGCAGCCACTAGCGAAACTTAAGCAATATTTTAAACTAACAGTTCAAGGTTAACTACCGATACAAACTAACAACAGCATTGACACGCGTTAATGAAGCGTGGGAAATAGTTCGACAAAAACAAATCAATTATACATTATTTATTGAAAAGATTTTTTGTAATCCTATTAGATTTTTGAATTTGCATACGAAAATGATTGTGAAAAGCTTTAAATAATTGCCCAGCGGCTGAGATGTTTAAATTGTAGTAAAATTAATGCAAGCGAAATGAAATTTAATCCCATAATATGAAATAATTAACCACAGAAAACACATTCACACACTCACCACACACATTTAAACACGTTTTTATGCGTAGTAATTAGTCGTAAGCAGAGCAAAAATAATTAGCAAAAAGTTACAGCTACCAAACAAAAAAACAAAAAAATCATGTGAAAACTGAAAAATAAAAAGAAAATAAATGTATTGTGCCTAAGTATAAACCGAAATGTTAGGAGAAACTCAACCAGAGAGAACTTAAACTTAAATTTAATCAAAACGCATTAGTCGTTTATAACCCTTAGCCTAGCTTTAACACTCCAAGCTTACGTATAGCAGTACCGCCACTCCCTCCCAGCAAAAATACACATCCAACAAATGGCACCGTCTTTGTTCCCGTCTAAAAAAAAAAACAAAAACAAAAACATTAGCTTACTAAAACATAAAACAAGCAAAACGGAAGACCATGCCAAGGTTTTTTGATTAACATTTTTACGCAAGCGCCAATGTGAAAGCAAAGTTTATTTTGTATACAGATATACATGAATCATATATATATTTGCACGGGTTGCAAATAGAGTAAGCGAAGCAACCTATGGCCTGCAGCCATAATCTTTTATTTTTCAGATTTTGTTTTGCAAAATAATATCCTACAGCATCCAGTTGTGGAGCGAAATAAATGTACACAATGTACGCATATATAAGTACATATATTTTTATTAAGCCCAGTGAACATTCCAGTTGCAGTAGGGTCGAGTTCTATACGCCCTTTGTTGAAGTGTATAGAAATGTGAGAGTATTATGGAATGGGATGCAGTAGCCCTAAGTCTAAGGCACAGAACTAATCTCGATACCATCTTAAGACACAATTTTATTGATGACAATGTTCTCGGCTTAGTTAACAACATTCCATGTATGAACACGGATTTTGAGTATCAAACTCACACAGCACACTTGTAAGGGCCCACGTCTCTGGTACAATAGTATAAAGTTTTGGAGCCTGTAGAATGTAATCCCCGAATACCAAGTTGGCAAGTCATTTTCAATATAACCAACGTAGACTTAACCACATTCTAGAAGTCAAGTGTAATGCCTGGAATAATGCAATCGCGAGTCGTCAATATTTTTGACAATAAAAAGGTCTATAACTTATTTGTAAAGTAAGAGAACACGGCTAGGCATATGGATTGTGTATATAAATATTTTTAATATATATTAAGGACATGTGACTGGCAAATATTTATATACTATTCATTGAGCTAACTGCAAGTCAAGTACTATGTCTGTGAGTTCCAAATTCAATCCCCAAAGAAATTTAACACCAACCACCCCAAAGATCGGCTTCCATTGATCCAAAGGCCTTTAGCCACAACCTTAAAATCCTAATTAAAGCTAACCAATGATAAAACTGGAAACGCAACGTCCGCAACAATATTAATATATGCAAATTCTTAAACTAAGCTTACACATAAGAGAGTGCAACACTTTTCTAACGTTCTGGCGGTAATCCAATGACCGGCATGCTCAGTTTCTAATATATGAAGAACCCATTGGAGAATACAGAGAGAGACACTCACTTAAAACGTAGAGCACTAAGTTTTACTAACTAATTAGCCTACTCGAATAACCAAGCCGGCTTGTGTCTCCATCTCAACAAAAACTAAAATAAGACAAGGATAACAACTAAACACCACAAAAAATTATTCAGTTATGGAAAATACAAATACATCAAAACAAGCTATTGTTGAAGAACATTGAAATGCAAAACACCACAAATGAAAAACTAATTTGTAAAAATATTAATAGCGAATAAAAATTATAATTTAAAAACTCGATTATTGCTATTAGCATTGATAATGGTCTTCGATTGGGCATTGGCCAGCGATACGTCACTCATCTGACACTACCGTTGACACAGTACGTAACCGATTACTAAATCCAAAAACAATTCCTGACTCCAAAAGTTGAACTACTCTATCGATTCGGGGTATATGAATTATTCAGAATTATAATTCAATTATACGAAAACAAATGCAAGTTCAACAACATATGTAATTATTTGTTGAAGTTTGTTTTAAACTTGGTCTCACTTACTAACGACGTTTCCTAATAATGTATTGACTCATTTTAAGAATAATAAGTCTCAAACTTTGGTCTATCTCGTTTGCGTTTTGCATTGTTTTTATAACATATTTAAAAGTTATTAGAATTTGGTCATTTATTTTTTATGTAGAATATGCGCAGAGCATTGTTGAGCAAACTGCAGTTCAGTTTTCTTATTTGTTTTAGTTGGTCATTTAAAAAGTTAACATAATTTTACAGCATTCGAAGTGAAATCATTCTTTGGACAGAGTAATTCGAAATCACTTCGAACCTGGGGTTTCTGGCAAGACTTGCGCCTGGTTGATGCATATTGACTGGCATAATTTTGAAGGCACGCGACTTGCATGAAAATAGCCAATTAAATGAGAATTGCCCCACCACGTGGTGGTGTTGGAAATTTTTTTGGGATCCACTGGCGCATATAGAAAACTGAATGAAGCTATCAGCCGATCAGAGTTGCTTCAGTCTGCCTTCGATCGTCCCGCGTGGCGGAATTAGAGTTTCGTCAGCGAATTGGGGGTCTCCAGTTTAGCGACATGCTGGTCTGCATAATCCTTATCAGCTGGCTGCTGTTGCTTTGGTTTTACTTTCTGTGGAGTCGCCGAAGGTACTATAGAGCGGCCTGGCAGTTGAGAGGACCCATTGGATGGCCATTTATAGGCATGGGATTACAGATGATGAATCCGGCGAGTAAGCGCTAGAACGGATATCACTTGACCAGCTGCTGACTGAACTCCTTGCAGCCTTTTTGCAGTACATGGATGGTTTGTCCCGGCAGTTTAAGGCCCCATTTATATCCTGGATGGGAACAGACTGCTTTCTGTACGTCAACGATCCAAGTACCGTGGAACAAATATTTAATTCCACGCACTGTACCAATAAGGGCGACTTATACCGATTTATTAGCTCGGCCATAGGCGACGGATTATTTACGTCCAGTTCGCCTCGTTGGCACAAGCACCGCAGGCTCATTAATCCCGCCTTTGGTCGCCAGATTCTCAGCAACTTCCTGCCCATCTTCAATGCCGAGGCAGAGGTCTTGCTTCAGAAGCTGGACCTAGAGGGTGTACAGCATGGCAAGAGGCTGGAGATCTATCAAATTCTCAAAAAAATCGTCTTGGAGGCGGCGTGTCGTGAGTTGGTTACAGGATTTTTGAATTATTAACTGCTTAACATTTTCAGAGACCACGATGGGCAAGAAAATGAATTTTCAGCACGATGGTTCTATCGCAATCTTTGAAGCTTATAACGGGTAAGCAAACGTGCTAGGGGTTGATAAATTGCATTTTTAATACACAATCAATGTAAAGCACTTAGGTTACATTTTCAGTATTACTCTTACTTTTGCAGAAATAAAGAAACGTAACTTTAAAAGTGTTAATTCTACGAATTAACATTTTTTTTAAATACAATGTTGATTAATTATGTTCAATTAAGGTTAGTTTTGTTCTTTGATACATTTTCCTAGGGTGAAGGGATTTATTCTACCTTCATTTAAAGCTTTTAACGTTTACGAGTTCAGTTGACTATCGGCTTAATCAATCAATATAAAACGCCTTTTAGGATTTCCTAGCTAAAATTTCGAAACATATATGATTACTTGTCGTAGAATATTTTTAAACGAAAAAATCAACCACTTAGAATCCAGACAGAACAAATAGGATAATATCCTGTGAATCTTTGTTGAATCATCTATCCCTTTCCGGCAAGATTTTAAAATTTAGGAGTTAAATAATATTCATCAATAATAATGTAGTTATTATTATTATATTAAGTAGTTTTATATAAATTAATAATAATAATTATCATTTGATCAAAATAATGTTATACTGGATACAAATGCCCGTTTCTTTGCAAACTAGTCCCTCAGTTTTAAAGCTATCTTAATAAAACTTTGCAGATAGCCTCAAAAATTATAACCACCGTTTTTCAGCATAAGTTTATCTACTCTGCGATAAAAGCTTTCTATATTATTTCAGAATTTTGTTTTACATTTTGTTTGAATTAGACTACTATGTCATATAGCTGTCATAGGGACCATCGGTATATTTTAGAAAAAAAAAAATGATAACTGGAGTTTTCTACACAAATTTATCTACTCAAAGGTTCGGTTCTAATTTTACGAAAATCGGGCGACTATATCATATAGCTGCCTTAGAAACAATAGGGAAAAGTATAGGAAAATGTAAACAAAATTAAAGCTGCTGAAACTAATATGAGTATGAAAGTAAATTATGTTTTATTAAATATGGATAGATTATTAATAATCAAATTGCGATCTGCAAGTATATAAAAGCTTCGGCGTGCCGAAGTTAGCTTCCTTTCTTGTTTTTTTTTTTATCTTATTACCAAACCAGATATTATGTTTTTAAAATATGTTAGTAGTCTTTGGGTGTTTTTATCCATACTAAGAAACAATTCAAGTCTTTTTTTCTAATTAACTGAAAAAGAAGGATTGCTCAATGTAATGACTTATTGATTTTCATTATTTTAAAGCCTTACTGAAGTGTGTGTTAAACGGATGCTATCGCCCTGGCTCTACCCGGGACTCATCTATCGACGATCCTCGCTATTTGGCAAGCAGCAGAAGGTGGTTGGCATACTTTTTGGATTTATAGAACTGGTACGACTTTCGTTTAGAGTTATGTAAACATTACTAGCACATCCCTGCTCCGGCAGCTTCTCGAGCCGATTGTCTCGGTGGTGGCTTCTGATGCCAGCGCGAAACAGCAGCATTCAGAGACGAGGGGCAAGTCGAAGGCTATTTTTATCGAACAGGTGCG
>VNJS01005384.1:0-13141 GCA_008042575.1 Drosophila watanabei
GCTGGCCCAAAAAATCCGTGCATAAACATCGCCGGTCGTGTAATGTTACGATTATACACCCCGAAAAAAAGTGCAAGCATGGCGCTAATTTTATTAGCACAAAACATACAGGTCTGAGTGAAATATTATTATTATTTTTTTAATTATGAAATCTCAAACTGTGACAAGGTTAGTGTAAATAGGGAAATGGCTTTCAGATTTCAGATTTATTTATATTCTCCAAATAAGACTGCTTCTTTGTATTTATATTTTCCAATCTATATTTCCTTAAGATAATATTATTATTTAACAGTAACATCTTATTTTATATTTAAATCAAAATGTTAATAATTAAGATGCAAGTAATAAATATAATGTTTCTTCTAAATAAATATACAAAACTTACAAATAAATAGTAAACAACTGAAACGAACTTATATTTCTCTTCGTGTAACAGTAATAAAAATCTGTCGATTTTTAATCACCAAATAGTTACAATAAAAACAAGTTCGAAATAGGCATAGAAACTATTTGTCCAAATGTTTCGCCGGCCATTAACACCCGGAAAATTCAAAT
This sequence comes from Drosophila watanabei, assembly GCA_008042575.1. NCBI lineage: Eukaryota > Metazoa > Arthropoda > Insecta > Diptera > Drosophilidae > Drosophila > Drosophila watanabei. Next base: position 556 of record VNJS01005384.1, read on the forward strand.
AAAAGTTTGATCTCGGGGGGGACTCAAACTCTCATGTTTGGACCAGAATCGGAGGGAATGGCACCGGGGGAAGGTCACAGCAATGATTTATTCGATAGCTCAACTCTTCGGGGGCCATCAAAGGGCAGACCCATTAATTCCGTTCCATTCGCCTCCGTCCGTCCATCGGCACTCTGCACTTGACTCCGGCGAATGTGTTTGCGCAACTCTGGCAACCGTATCTAATATTATTCCCCTAATTCTTGTAATTTATGGCAATTTAAAGATTTGTTCGGCCGCCTAAGCAAACACACTGACTGGAGGACCGTCATTTCTTGGCGGCGACATTGACCCATCGAAGGGGTCGCAGCACGTGGGGACGTGGCAAGAGCTCTCAGAGAGTTTTCAATGCTCTGGGTATAAAAATACACAAAATTCTTTGCCACAAAATGTGTGACACCTTCGAATTTTGATGGAAAAAAATTTCTCAAGAGAAAAAGTGGTAGTGAGTAAGCAAACATAAAGGAAAATATCTTTGAGAGGGGTAGAAATGAGTTCTTTGTGGTGTGAACTGGTAATGAGAGACTTAAGGTGTTTTTATTAATCTATTATTTTGCGATGTTTTATTTATTTTAATAACTATATTTAAAGTTAATCACATTTATACAGTATACTTATATATGAAAAGTTTTAAAAATAATACAACGTTATATAATTCATTATATTTTAATACAAATCCAACTGTTTGCAAAAATATACACACTGATAAAAAAATTACCTTCTTCTAAGATTTTGTGCATTCTTAAAATAAATTTGTGCAATCTTAACATAAAACTTAATAATCTGGGATGAACTTGATTTACAAATACAAAGTCCAAAACTAACGACAGTTGAACTATATCTTTCAACAATGTATAAATTCAAACATTTTTAAATATTTTAAAGTAAAAATTAGTATATAACTTTCATATTAATAAACTGAAATATTAATATTCATTCCTCGCATAATATCTACTTATGTTTCTGATATATTTTATAAAAGTTTCAAGTGTTTGTTTTACCATCATTTTTAATATTTTTAAGCTATAAGTACAGTATGTATTTCCATAATATGCAAGCTCTACTGTATCCCATATTCATGTTCATAAATAAATATATCAATATAATCAATAATCAAAATATGAAAAAGAATCAATGCCAGCCTTACCTTGTTTTCAATATAATCCATATTAGAAATATTAAAAGTAATTAACTTTTTTAGATAAAAATGTATTGAATTCTTAGACGGAAATATAATACAATTAATTTCCGTAAATCTTTCCACAAATGTTAAAGAAACAAACCAACCCATACAAATGATACCCGCCGCAGCTTCCTCCTTGTTCCCCCATTACAATTGCCAGATGTAGCCAATGAATTTCAGTTTTCGCACATTTCGGCTATATCTAAATATACACACACGTATGTATAAAATATATTTATCCAAAAAAAAAAAAGACCGGCAAACGCAACATGTGTCAGTGGTGGGGGATTTGCGTCTGGCTATGCTCCACTAAGAGCAAATATTCGGTCCAGAATGATCGGCACAACGATTTTTGGGAACCGCACCAATGCAAAACCCCAATCTGCGAATGTGAAAATCCGAAAATCGAGAAAACCAACCGATCATAAAAATGTTTAATAATAAACATACTGAATGCGTGTGGATCTTAAATGAGAAATATGCAAACTTGCACTTGCTCCACTCCAAGACAATTGCTCAATAAGCGCAGCAGCAGCCGATGCCAATGAGGTTTATTGCCGCCGATCCAGTTAGGCTCTGAAAATCAAGGGATACTATATATGTATAAAGTTATGCAGTAAACAATTGAAGGCTAAGTGAGTCATGAATCATCATACTTACAGAGTGAGTAATGCTCTATGCAAATTTCCCAGCCAAGCATCAAGAGAGAGAGCGGTGCTAACGTGTTTCCAATTATGCAAATAATCTCATAACATAACTCCAAGTCCCCGCGGATGATAACCAAGTTTGGGATACTTTCCGTAATAAGTTTTCAATTAAAAAAATATTTGATAAGCGGCAGGCAGTAAGCAGAACCCCCAAGACGGTGAAGTGACTTAATTGCTTTTCGCTGTTGAGCTGCGATTGGCGCTAATTGAAGACAACTCGTTGGTCAGCCCGCGCTGGCAATGGCGATGGTGATGGTGATGGTGAAGTGAAGGCAACGATGATGACGGTGGTGGTCAGTGGTCAGTGGTCACTAGTTAGTGGCCACTGCAACCCGTCCCCAGGCAGTGGACAAAACGTTGTCATTGATGGCAGTTGGTTAGCACAGGGAAAAATATAATTCAGGTTTTAAAGAAGGAGGGAGTAAATAAATCGAGCAAATAAATGTAAAATTAATTTGTAATAACAATTAAAAAAAAGAAATATTTAAGCTATCACCTCTCTTCTGTTATATTTAAGTAAATAACACCAGTAACTAGTTTATTTCCCAGTGCACTCGCCCCGGAGGCCTCAAGAATTATGCGTGGCCAGTTGTTCCCAGAGCCGCGTTGTCTGGCGCTGTCATTTCCATTTTGTTGATTTTCCTGTTCACTTTGCACTAATCGATTTTCAATATATATTCAAGCTAAAGCGGGGTCTCTAGTACAAAATTGTTTTCGGGTCTCATGCATATTCAAAATATTCCAAAAAAGCAAATTACGCAAGTTTTGATAAATTGATTTCGGCTTCTTTTTGGCAAGTGTGCTGGGTATCGTATTACGCGATTAATTAGTAGAACTATACACTTGTTTGCATTCCAAGAATTATACGCATGAATTGACCCAAATTTTCTGTACGAAATTAAGATATTTCAATTGCTGTCACTTAACATCAAGTTCAAGTTCAATAAGGCAAAGTCATTTGATATGTTTGATTGCCAAAAAAAAAAGAAGATACTGAGAAGATCAATGACACCATAAGGGAAATACTTGTAAATTTGTAAACTTGAAATTCGGTTTGCAACTTCTCTGAGTCAACCTGAATCATGTGTTCTTATCTTTCTAATAAACCAACTGAATCACCTGTAAATTTTCAGCAGCCATGATTCATCTGGCAATTGTGTTTAGAATATAGTTTTAACGTGTTCATTAAGGCCATAATTCATGAATAATAGACAGGCTATCGACAGATTTAAGCCATAAGCCTTTTAGCCGGACATCCAGCAGTAATTGATTAACATTTTGCTCGAAAACATATTTCAAAACCACTGGCTCAGGCTAATTAATCAATTTTTCTCTAATTGGCACAAAGTAATTGCAGAGAAATTGATCAAAATTGTTTCGCGCTTTGCAAATGCCAAATAACACGTATACGCCGCATGGGAAATGGAAAATCTCTCCTTCGCTCCTTCCCCTCTCTATGTTACCTTCTCCTGCAATGTGCAGTCAAGAGTGAAATTCAATTTGTCCCCGAAAAAAAAAATCGGCAAAATAGTTTCGGTCACAAAATCGCAACCCGTAATGGCATTTCGCTGCTTTAAAGAGGCTTTAAATTTATGCAAAACGCATTTGGGCTGCAGGCACGAACCACGACGGCCATCCATGTCAATGACAGATACCAATCCCACCCCCGAGCGTCCCCCGTTGCCACCTCTCGGCCGCCTGAGAAACAGCAGCAATTACAACCACAACAAGTGAAGCGAAATTTGGCCAGAGCAAAGGCAACCGCTTACCCCGGACAAGCCCCCCTTTAGCCAATCACAATGCACTGCGAGAAGGCTTTTTAAATTAATATAATACTTTTAAAGAAAAATAAATTAGAAAAAACCTCTTTAAAATATTTAAGAGACCTTGAAAGATGGGAATTATTAATAGGAAGTAAAAGATACGCTTAGAATAAAGCTACCAATGCATTTCCTGGGTTCTCTGCTTAAACATTTATTTAGAAGATCATTTTAAAGTAATCTTTTTGTTGGAAGCTTAATAAAAAATTAAACATAATTATATTTATTTATTTCACCTCCAAATATAATTTAAATATAATTAATATTAGCTGCAATTCCTCTAAGTGTCCAAAGCTCAAATTGTTGCAAGTGCAGTGTTGGCGTTGCCTCGATGGCTCTGCCAATTCTCGTGCATATTTAATTTTATGCTTATGCTCATGTTTGCCTTATGGAAATGTGAGATTTTACTACATAAGAGAGCAGGGAAAAAAATAACAGAAAGCCATATAAGAAGGGGGAAATGAAAACACAGACAGAGGCGACTTTGGCACTTTGGACTTTGAGCTTGCCAATATCTTTTATGCAAATTACGCAAAAATGTATGGCAAGAATTCTGTGGACACCCGACAAAGTTCAATTGTATCAAATTGGATCGCCGAGTACCGAAAAAAAGAGACCCAAGAAACCCAAGAAAAATAAACGAAAAGCTAAGGCGGCGGCGACGGATTGGGTGCGACTCCATCATCAATCATGGGCATCAATCAGAGGCGTCCGGCGGAGAGTGAAACTTTGAAGTTTGCGGCAAGCCGCACACAAGCATCTTCTAAGCAATTTTGTGGTCCATTTCAATTAGAACACAGCGGCAGCCAAACTGGCCACATTCTGCGGCAAACCCAAATGCACATCATATATCGAGTTTACAAACAGAGAGAGGAGAGGAGCAGTTTTCCCACTAAATTATTATTTTGCACGACACTTTTGCATGCCATTTAATAGTTTCGATAAATTTCCCCTAATTGCCCAGTCCTGATCTCACTCTCTGGTATTAATATTCCTGATATAGCCTACAGCTGATGTCACTGCCACTTTCATCGCCATGGTCAGAGGACCATTTATAAATTGCACTTGCAATGCCAGAAATATGCAGCAAACAAACAGAAATTCACAGCGGAAATGAGGCATATTCTTTGCGAATACACTTTCTGATTGACTGCTAAGGTTGCCTGGGGAGGAATTAATTTTATACCTTATAGTTAGTTCTCCTTAAAGATAAGCTATCTAATCTGCGATGCATTTGCCATAAAAACTTGGCACTGGCTCTCACTTTACTATTTAGTTAACCCCATTTAAAGATTTTCGCATCCTTGCCGGGAGTAGTATCTGTGTATTTACATACATATCCATACATATATGGCATTCAGCTGCTGGCAAAATAAATTATCTGGGTCAGACACTTCAGATGGGCTTTAAGCTGACATGTGGCCCACAGAGTGAACTCGGGGCACGAGAGTATCTGAGAGTATCCACCCATCTGCGGGCAGTGCCAAAATATTCAGTCTGCAGATATGCTAACGAGCAGACAAACAGATTTTGGCATGCTCGAAAGAAAGCTATTTTCGGAGCTATTTTCAAAAGCAGACAGACCATAAATTCACGCAGGGGGAACCACAGCAGTTCAGTTGAGCGAACAAACCACAATTGAGTCTTATGTTTTTGGGGTTTTAAATAAACTCGGCTTATTTAAATTTGGTAAGAGTTAAGCTCAACGAATTAATTTAAAAAAAGGTAAAGCAGCAAGATTTTTGCCTATTGAATTTATTTAAAATCACTATTAAATATCTCTATAATGTTCAAATAAAAGAAACCCAGTTTTAAAACTATTTAATAGAATGAAAGTCACAAATTTTGGTTATTCTCATGATAATTTTACTGATTGTATTAAAATGTTTATGTGCTTGAAACTTTTCTTACAACATTTAATCTTATAATAAAAAATATCCTTTAAGGCATATTAAATTTTTTACCGTTCAATATAGATGTATAAATATACCCTTTCAACTTGACTTAAACAATTAAAACACATCCCCAGTTGGGATTCCCAAACAAGAATTAATTATACAAAAAGTTTTGAAAAGATAAAGCCTTTGATAGATTATTCACTGACTTGAATAATCGTATCATATCATGCCCAAACAATTCACAAACATTTATCATAAGAGACAATATGGATTTGCAAAAAAAGCAAGCATCAATTTGGCGACAATTTCACACGTTTCGAGAATTTCGAAGCTGTCAGATGTGTCAGAGTCGCGTCATTTGTCTCATTAAGCCATTATTTCCGCTTTAGATAGAAATGTCTCAGTTGACACTTCTCAAGAGCAATCTTGGCTCAATGAATATGACATCATGGATGGCTCTGCGATCGTTATGCATATACAATATGTACATGTATGTGGCGAGCATCTGAAGCGCCGGGGATCGGGCTCAATGACGGCGTCTCCATTAATCACAATCGTACGTATCACCACCAATTGCACCCAGCAGCAGCCTCAGCACCCAGCATCATCAGCTACAGCCCACACACAAAAATAATAAAAGTCCAATGATATATGCAGTGGCACGAGGGCGAATTTAAATTTTATATAACATTTCGCGACGTCTGATGGATGACTGAGTGATGTGGTGGCGAAGGACTCAATCGGTGAGTGGGCCATTGTGTTTGCAGGAAATCGATTTCAATTGGAATGCAGGATGTGCTACGGCGAAGCCACGGGAGATGCGAGCTGTGCATCTGGGATGCTGCGGCTCTGCTACTTCAGGGCTTTCTCCTTGGCGGTTCCAATGTACAGGACCGACCATGACTTGTCCGGCACCTCGTACTGCACATCCCGATGGAATACGCTAAAAGGACATAATACCGTGATTAAAATTAAAAGAATTTAAGTGAATCTCTCTTGTGGGTTCCCACTTCGTTTCCGAGCTGGTCAGGCGCTGGTGCATCGGGATGCAGGTCTGCTTTGGAGTCGGCTTCAGTTCAAGGGCGAAATTGTCCTCGGTAGGATCCATTGCCATCCGGTCCTCACTGCCGCTGGACCCTACACCGCTGTCCCGCTCCCCAAATCTAGAAGACATGGTAGTTGTGCTTTGCTCCTCTCTGGCCGAGTTGAAAAATGTAGAGAAGCAGAAGGCTTCCTAAACGGGCAATTTATAAGCGGATTTAATTTGTTTTCAAAGTCCAAAATTTGTACTCCCAGATATCCAAAGGAAATTGAAAAGCAAAAAAATATATTTCGTGTTGTTTGAGTCACTACTATATACCCCTGTTGCTGTGGTCTTTATAACTCTCACCGAAAGACAGAAAAGGCTTGGGTAATCTTTGCAGCTAATATTATGTTTAAATTGTGGGAAAACGAATGAAAATTTAGCGACTTATCCCAAGTTCCATGAGTAAAATTACTCCTATTTAAAATTTAACCAAGTTAAAAATTTTACACACTTTTTAAGATAAATTTAAGGAAAACCTCTTTTAGGTAATCATATTTTAAATGCATAATATTTATTGCCAAGCTTTTTCGAACCCAATTGATGGAACCACCAATAAAGTAGGCAACAGTACATAAAGACAATATTGAGGAAAGTAATTGTGAAGCCTAAAAGTATGCCATTTCGGAGGTTAGTATTTGGTTTCTACAAACTGTTGAATATGTTTATATTTATTTATATATTTATTTATATAAACGCCAAACACTTTACTTAATTTAGACATCATATATTAGGAGAATAATATATGTATAAAATTATTAAAGAGACAAGGTTATGCATTATTAAATTCAAGACAGCTATATAATTTGTATTTCCTTTATATTGCTTTGACTTCGGATAGAAAATTAAATCAAATTATTAAATTTAAAGTGATTATTTAAAACGATTCATAGCGATCTAAAATATTACCCAATTTCTTAAAATTAATGATAAATAATTCCATGTAAAAACTGTGGCTTCTTAAGAGTTTCCGTTTCTGTTAGAAACTAATATAAGAAACCTTAAATGCTCTTACTTGACAAAATCTCCAAATTTGCATTTATTGAATATTGTTTATACTGATACAAAAAATAAAATCTTCTTTCAATATCTAGTGAATTCTTAAATTCAAATCTTAATAACCAAAAATCTTATTATAAGTCTCAAAATTCTGAAATTACGAGATTTTAAGCTTCATTTAAAACCAAAACAACTTAAAAAAGAACTAACAAATCTCAAAAGAAGACCAAAATATTTTTGCGCTACTTTCGTAACCAAGTCTTGAAAAGTTACCAAAAGTCTTGAACTTTTTTATCAGCGTAGATGTTTGGATTTACTTCTCAATGGAATTAAATTTAAAAAGAAGTAAAGTCTCGCCTTTCCAGGAAATTCTGATATGATGTCAATTATTTTTAGTAATCTTTAGATCAACACCAGATTTAACACTAAATTATTTAACTAAAATAAAATCTTTTAGTCTAATTATTTTATAGTTGTAGGTTTATTTAATTAAGGCAATCAGTACGTTAAAATTTTGTTTTCAATGCTTATGGAGCTGCTGGAAGGTGCTCCGAATGTTCAAGGTGGTCAGGATCTGCTGTCATCTTTATATGTAGCTGATGGTTCATATAGAGTACACAGAGAGAGTTCATCCTGAAAGGATTAGGCCTTAATCTTTTCGATCCCCAGAGAAGCGCTTGCCGGGCTTGTCATTGCCCTTGAAATCCTTGCCTTTGTCCGATTTCTCCGGACTCTGGGCACCTTTGGGCGGCGGACTCGTGGAACCGGACTCGGACTGATTGGCGACCGGAGCTGGTGGTGGCGACTCATTCTCGAACTGGGGATTCCGGCGCTGAATGCGACTGTCCCTTTGGGTGTTAAAAGTACTGAACGAACTAACGCCTGGCGGAGGATCCACAGCCTCCACGGCCCAGTTCGACATTTTCTTTTTTTCCTTCATAGGTAAAGGTCTAGGCGTGGCAGCAGCTCAACCTAATGGAGGAGTCTTCGATGGAATTCCCTCAAGCTGCTTCTCTAATGATCGAAATGCTAGCACTCGAACATACTGTTTTCTGATCCCGAAGGTAACAAAATAATATGTACAAAATTGTCTTGGTTGAGTTTTGACAAACTGACAACTAAATTTGACTGAATTACTTTAAACAATTTATAAACATCTTCATGTATTCTGTATAAGTTAATTTATAACACAAATGAAAGCCAAAAGAATTTACTTGAATGCTTGTTTGCTTTTCCGGTCAGGCCCCTCGGATACACGAAGATGTCTCTGGCCAGTTGCTGGGACCCATTCGTTGACCGTGAAATCCGACGGCGAGGGTCAGACAGGCGACGTGCGAAAACAAGTGAACGAAAAGTGATTTCGGGGTAAACCTTGGGTCCATGTCCACGCTCCAAGCTCCATGCTCCATGCTCCAGTTTATACGCCTCGAGCCGCGAATCTCAAGCACAATTGAGATTGTCAAACGCCCCGTCAAGTGCCACCTGTCAGCAGGTGAAGACTGAAATGAAAAGAAAACGAATGCTGAAAAATTAGTAAAGTTGAGTTTATTAATAAAGAATTTAAAATACTCTATTTTTTGTAAATGTTAATATGTGCATTCACATTATTTCTGTTCTGTTTTAAAAGGTTTATATTAAAATTTTGCTTCTTAATATTGTTTATAGATACAAAGTCTCTGGTATTATTTTTATATTAATGATAATAAAAAAAACTTAAAATTACATGAAAAGTATACATATTTAATGTAATGTAGGAATATTGAAATAAATACTAAACTAATTGTAAACTTGTTCTCTAATAACGCCATAAAAATTCAAATAATATACAAAATTGCCTTCCTTCTTATGCTTTTTATTAGTAAGTTTTATTATACATTTTTTCTCCTTAAGCTACAAAAAAAAAAAAAACATTAGAAACATTTAGGCAATTTATTATTTCGTTTTATTATTTATTTTTCCTCCTAAAACTACAAAGAAACCATTAAAATATTTAATTAACCTTCTAAAGTTATCTTTTCCCTAATATTGATATACCTTTTCCTGAGATTTGCCAAGTAATTGCTTTCACAAGAGACCAAAATAGCAAGCATTGTTTTTACAGAAAACTATTTATAAACTGTTTATTGTTTTTAGTTGGGTGGCTTCCTTGTGGATCCCAAAAATGGTAATTACCCGCTGCAAGGGTACCCAAATAGCCAAAAGCGGCTTAAACTGAGTCCAATTGAGGCTTCGGATCGGATCGGATTGGTTTGGTGTGGTGTGGTGTGGTGGTGCCCGGCCTGGTCTGGCTTGGGGGCCAGTGGCGATGATTCAGCTCGAATACTCGAATGTTTGTTTGATTGTTTGTCGAGATGAGCCACAACAAAAAGAAAATAACGAGACCAAAACCAAAACCAAAAATCGCCGGCGACAAATCGATGGACTGTGCAAATAACGGAACCCGACTACCCATGCCCACTACCTAAACCCCTTGACCATTGACTGGGCCAGCTGAAGGTCTTCTCGGAGGCTGTGCTCGTATAAATATCATTACTTCCAGCTCTTCCGACATCAGACGCTCCACAGCCAAACATCCAACAAGATGGTGAGTATCGGAGAAGGAAAAGAATACGATCAGCAGGATAACCAAGAGTCAAGGATAACTACTACAACTACCACAAGGATACCACTATAAACTTACAGATAGATTTTATAATTATTATTTTAAAATTTATTTTATTAAATTATTAGAAATTCCTCTGCCTGACGCTCGCCCTGTGCGCCTGCCTGGCCGCCGCAGATGTGTCCCACCTGCCCAGCAGCAGCTACTTGCCACCTCCGCGCCCCGAGCAAGCCGTCTCCATGAGCATCGAGCAGCAGGAGCTGCGCGAGCTGCCCGAGCAGGTGGAGTACATGCGGGAGAACGAACACGGCCAGATGGAGGCCATGCCCAGCAGCCAGCTGACGCCCCCAGCTCCAGTGGATCAGCCGGAGGAGGCCATGCCCGCCACTCGCTACCTGCCGCCTGCTCCTCAAATGGATGCCGAGCCCATGATGTTGCCCCAGATGGAGATAGCACCCCAGGAAGCCGCCATGGAGCAGCTTCAGGCACAGCCTGCCATGCGTTACCTGCCGCCCGCCCCAGTTGCCGAGCAGAACCAGCAGCTGACCTACCAGCAGTACCAAGATCAGATGCAGCAGCTCCAGATGCAGGAGCAGCAACAGCAGCCGGCTGAGGAGCAGATGCCCTACATCCTGGACGTGCAGCAGCCTATGGCTCCCTCTGATGCGGAGACCCCAGAGCAGATGGAACCAGAGCCCGCCCACGAGCTTCGTGCCGATGGCTATCACTACAAGCAGGCCGAGGAACAGCGTCGTCTGCGCCATTAAGTCACCTGGAATTGAGTCACCGGCCGATACAGAGTCACCCGGCCATGCGTCATCCGATTGTTGTTAAATGTTTAGTTGCTTAGTTCTTAGAGACCCGATAAAATTTCGATTTGGAAGAGAGAGATGTGTGCTTTTGATTTAATCTGTTTTGGGCTTCTGGTTAGTCACACTTTGGATAAAGCGAGATTGCTTCTATCTTAATGGAAGACTTGAAAAGGTATTTTAAATCGATTCTTTCACAAAAGTTAATCCCATTCGTCACTGTTCATAGCTGTTGGTATATTATTTTATTTGCTATTGAATATATTTTTATTTAAATCTAATTCATTTTCTAATTTCTCCAAGTTTAGTTCAAAATAAATCAGTATTCGGAAAAAAAGATCATAAAATAAAATGCAGCTAGTAAGAAAGTAATCCCAAAAGAGATATCATGCTTTATTAAACCCATTTTCCGTCGATATATATTCCAAAAAAACGTATTTCTTATTTGATTCATCAGCGTCTGACCCCACGAAAACCCAACGAAACTTCCCCAACATCTCCTTAAGCCAATCCTCCCGATCCAGCTCCAGCATGCGCTATAGCCTACTCTTGATTTTCCTCCTCGGCGCCCTCCTCCTCGTTCTCGACGGTGGCTCCTTCGCGCAACATCTCCACCTTGTGGATACTGAAGTCGATGTTGTAGAAGGGCACATTCAACGTGACCACGATGCAGTAGAGCAGCACCTGGAGGTGGCGGGTGCGCAGCATGTAGGAAGCGCCCTGCTGCTTGGGGAACAGCGGATGGTCCTTCTCCTGGCAGTCGTACATAAAGTATCCGCCATCGTGACCCGGACAGAAGCCGATGGCCAGCGCCCTCTTGCGCACACTCACGATGCCGAACTGGTAGTGGCTGAAGAAGTAGATCAGCGCCTCGGAGAGATTCATCCGGTTGAAGGTGGGCACTCGGTACAGCTTGCCGTAGCACACGTGCTCGATATGGACCACGAAGTTAATGGTGTCCATGGAGCAGTCGATGTTGAGGTTCTCCAGCGAGAACTCGTAGTCCTCCACGTTGATTTGTGCGATGCTCTCCTGGAAGTACTTGGTGCCGCTGATCACGATGGTGTCCAGGAGGTGGGGACTCCAGTCCATCAGCCGGTAGACGCTGGCCGCACAGCAGGCCATTACGTAGCAGCCCAGGTACTGGCGACCACGCAACTCGTCCTCGAAGACCGGCGCCTCCGGATGCAGGTTGCCCCACAGCGACCACAGCCGACCCTCGATCTCCACGTCGAACTTCTTGATCTTGGTGATGGGCAGGTTGCGGTACTTGCCAGCCGTGTTCCTCCTGTTCAGCCTGCTCCAGACGGGCAGGCAGTTCTCCAGCTCCAGCCAGCCCAGGGACTCGTTGGTGGCGCAGATCTCGTACTCCGGTCGGCCGTACTGCTTGTTCGAGCATGTCATGGGTATGGAGAGATCGGTGAGGAGTTGCAGGATGCGGGCAT